>JXSR01S005446.1:48276-75647 GCA_000969725.1 Ophiothrix spiculata | reverse complement strand
TTAACCAATCCGTTGATAAAAAAACTTTTTCCCGCCGTTCACGGTTGGGTGAAAATAATTTTGCCCAACCTATGATCACGTGGTACAGAAGAGTAGCTGTGATTGGTTACTTGGAAAGAATCCGAAACGCGCAGACGGAAGACACAAAATCAAAATGGCAGGGTTTCATCAGTTGCTGCGTGACTGGGGGCTGGCAGAAATTCTGCCTGTTTTTCAAGGTATCTTAATCAGTTATTTTGCTGAACGATTATCTTTATGTTTCGTTATCGATAGGTATATATTTAATGGTCGGTCTTTAGTCTCGGATTTCAAACAGAAGAACGAAAAAACATAAGCTTATAACATAAGCCTATAACATGTTTTAATTTTGACTGCCAAATGATCTCATTAAGCATTACAGAAGTATTGGGAGCTTGAATTAACCAATAATTGGTTGAATATGTCCTAGAGTTGTAGATTGAATGTTAACATTAAATAACCTTTGGTTAAAATTGGTAAAAATGAATTGCCCAACCATTTTGGTTTAACCCAACTAATGGTTAAAAATTACCCAACATCACTACCCAATGGGTTGAGTAAAAAAACCCACATTACCCAACAGTTGGTAAAGATGTTTAACCAACTATTGATTAAACTGTTAACCAACCACAGTTGGTTAAATATTAACCAACTGTTGGGCTGTCACCTAGTGAATACATGGTTGATTAAAATTTTAACCAACTTGGTTAACTTTTTCTGAGAGTGTATTACTTGTTATCAGATCATAATATGATGGAAAGCTTCCATTTTATCAAAGATACCGATCAGAAGGAAATTGTGCTTTCAGCATTGAGTAAAAAGCAGATATTGAAGTGTAATTTTTTATGGCAGGGAAATTGAAAAATTTTTTGTGGAAATAAAATGTCAATAGTTTAAGGGCATTTACTGCATCGCATGTAGATGTTTGATTGCTAAAAATGTTTTTAACATAGTTGAGTATGAAATAGTGACAAATGCAAAAACTTATCTACAAATGGGCAACAAAATTATCCAATAATTACAAAAGAATCTTCTTTACCTATTTAAGTGAAAATTTGAATAAATGATGTCGCGTATTATGAAGGAACAATGAACTAGAAAGATGCGTGGTGTAGCCAGTAGCAATTTGAGCCCCAACGTAAGTGATGATACGATTAATGAAACATTACAGTCACTGCGTAACCACTTACAAGCTACACGGTTACACAATGACGGCAGTCACTTGAAGATAATATCTATTTCTTTGCCACAGTTCCTTTATATATAGACTCACCACCAAGTATATACACTGTATGCAGCGCCCCAAGAAGGAGCATTCGCACATGGGACCCACGGCTTAACGTGACTGTCCAAACCACGGAGCAATTAGAGTAAAGTTTCTTGCCCAAGGAAACAAGGAGACGTAAACCGCCTGGCCCGGGGCTCGAACCCACAACCTCTGTATGATATATTGATGTTACAATGATATTAGGGATGAGGTTGTTCCTACAAGTCACAGATATTACTAATTGTAGTATGAATTTGAACTTTGCCATTAGATATTGTGATATCAAGCAGTGGTAAATATCAAGGAGATTTTTTATATGTAGCTTTTTTTGCATCTGTCATTACAATTATGCATTCAATTTTCTGAACAATAGGATTATGTTTTAACGTAAATGAATATTTAGAAATTCATAATATATGCATTTCTTGACATTTCGTAATAAAAGGCTGTGAAAATGTCACTTCTGCTAGTCTATTACCCAGTCTCTATGAACACTTGTCAATTGTTAACTCATAACCTCAGGCTTTAGAAAAGATTATCATATAAAATCAATATCAAGTATAGAAGCCATCTTGATATTATATGGTCAAATTAAATGATTCAAGGTTAAGTTTATGACTTCTTTTTCTAGATTTGTTCCCATGCAGCCGTGAGGAACAGATTTCCTCTTAATAATATTCTATTGCATTTTCTCTCTAGTGTAGTTAGTTGTAGCTTAGAATTGTGTCATCTGCCTGTGTCGGCATACATTGACAACTGCATTTCTATGAAGAAGATGGCCTCACCTGTTTCACATGGTTCATCAACCGCTAGTTTTTCTTGTTTATGCTGGTTATTACAGTTGAGGTAAACTGTGCATTAGAACTACTTGAAATTTCTGACAGTTGATTTTTTGAGCTCAGCTTTTCTCCTTGTCAAGTTTTGAAATTTTCGTGAGGTGTTTTGGAAAATTGACTGCATGAAAAATTTGTCATCACGAAATGATTGAATGTATAGCTGTCGCTGGTACTACAAAATGAAGTTGAGCTTGTGACATTAAATAGAACCATTTCTTTCAGAATTGTGTCATTAAAGTGTAACAAATATTTCAGGTTAACACTTACTAGAAATTATTTTGAATCTTATATTGATAATTCTTTATAGATATGATAAATTTGTGATATTATAAATATTGAACACTTTATTTTTAATCCTGTAAAATTATATATAACTAAGTAAAGTAAAAGACACAGTAAGTCAACACAAAAACGATTTCCCTTTAAATTACTTCAGATTATGTTAGAGTGTGGAAGTCATTAGGTTGAGACTAAGGGCTGAGGTTTGGGCATGTTAGCAATTAGGCACAGGTTTCTGAAAGTGTTAATGTTATTTATTGTGGTCACAATAGAGCTTGACTTTGGTTATGGCAGAGAACTAAGAACCTTAGGTTTTAAATTAAAATTTGAATTAAAATACAGAAAAAACATATTCCCCATGTATATCTCCTTAAAAATCAATTCAGAACATGTTGCTGAAGTGTGTGATTAGGTGGTGGTTTTTGTATGTTATCAATTCTAGGCACAGGTTTTTAAGCGTGTTAATACTATCTACTGTGGACAACACATATCATTTTGAGGGGACATTGTGGATTGTAATGATGAAAGTGTATTTTGTAGTTAGATGGAGTCATGTCACGTCAGAGCTCAGAATCAAGTAGTAAATAATCTTGCCTATCATTAGAAATATTTCTGAAAATTTACAATGTACCAATAGTTTTAATAAATCTTATGTAACCAAATTTCAAATAGGTGTTCATGTTGCTGACATCACTTTCAAAGTATTTTGGTTTTGATGTCGTTAATATTTGATGATGACATATTTCATTGTTAAGAAAGTTTTTATGAATTTATGATTATTGTTGACGCTTGAACAGAAACCCTATATCCTTAGTCATAATTGCCATCGATATCTTTGAGACTGCTCCAATTATGAGTGGTGTTCATCATTATCATTTTATTTGTTTCGCTAACACTTGTATGTTGACAAACCGTAATAGATCATGCTAGACAGGTATCACTTTCCAGTTCTAGATTTTCAAGTTCATTAGGCCCATCATATCAAATGAATATTATGGCTGGCAGATAAAATGAGCTTGTGGCTTGTAAACTTGATTGTTTGTAAATGTTCCCTTATAATGAATTTTAAGTCAGTTTTTGCATTTAAGCACAAACATCTTGTCTGGCTAGTTTGTATGTGTATTTTCTTAAGCATGAATTACCAAATGAATACATAATTAAGAAACGGAATACATCAATTTGCCATAAACATTATTCATTGTACATAGTATATCATGATTAATTAAAAGTCTTAATACAAGTAGTAATGTACAAATTACCGCTTTTAATTTACATCAATTATTTAGGCACTTTGGATTAACATGAGTGGCATTTGAGGAAATATGAGTGGCACCTTGACAGCAATATAAAAATATATTAAAAAGAGGTATTCTGATATACACATTTTTTTCCATCATAAAGGCATTTTTACTTAAATGCCCATCAATAGTAAATTAACAGATACTAAATATCCAAGGAAACGTATTGTATGACAAATGCATTAGAACATCTTAAGTGAAGCAATGAAATATTCAGCTTTTTAAAACCATTAAAAAGGAAGGAAAATGATAAAAATATGAATACAATATAAGTGCGTCAGAACAGTCTGCTAGCAAAAACCGCCCACACATTAGATTTTATGATACAAGATAGTCGGTCACTCGTACGACATAGTACACAGGTCCAGTTTTTAAATAATTACACTTGTCATGTTTGTGAACCGTCATTATGTCTTCATGACTTTAAAAAGCAAGAATTAATGCCCAACACTTGTCATTCAATTTGCCGAGGTAAGCCTTCCTAAATGGAATGGCCAGGGATAATGTACCTGAATTTTGATGGATTGATTGAAGTTTCTACGCACGTTTAGCTGTGCACCATTTGCATTTATCGTATATTGACCAAAGCATTACAGATTGGACTGTGCAGAGTGGGTTAAATCATAAGAGACATGTGGACAGAAAGTAGGGTTGTTTTTATCGAATTGACTCGGTCTGTGTATAAGATGTGACTTGCTTGCTTAAAAAAACTAAATGGCTTTTGTGGAGAATTTACTTGTAAATGCAATTTGGTTAGCCTGCTGCATGTAGATATCAGGGAAGATTAGCGGTAATGACAGAAGATATCAGTTGTGTGTTCTATTAAAGGGCGGATAATGCATGGTTTTTAACCATGGCGTTAGTGTCAGGTGCTCCTACGAAGACTAAGTTGGATTTAGACACTAAAGGACATTTAGTCAAAATCCTTGTTCCAATTTATTGATTCAGTGGAAAATAACCAGCTAAACAACACTGAATGTCAATTTGATGTCGGAAGTTCATGTGAGTTTCTATTGGTGATTTTTCGAACTTTCTTTCCAAAATCTGTACTGAAAAGCCACAAATGTCTTATTTTGATTAAAATGATAAGTAGTTCCATTAATTTTGTGAGAACAAATCAAACAGAGACATTTAGAGGCAATTTATTCAAACGGCAAATATGTAGCGCATCTGATAAAGATAATAAATATTGGGGAAGACACACTCAAAATATATCGTGGACTTATATCAATTGATATTTTATGAAGCTTCTTCTCCTATATCTGGTAAAGGATATACTCCAATTCCAGGTTGATATTGATGTAGAATGCTCTTTTGTAGGTTGCCTTGTTGTTTCTGTACTAAATATTGCAAGACAGTTTATAGGCTAGGTTTTTCCAAGATCGTCTGTCACACACGTACGCATGCAATATTCAAGACTTTGTCACTTAGACTATCCATCTTTTTCTCGCTTCATATCCTAATGGATCAAAAAGAAAGAATACCATGCATTATTGATAATAAGACCTATTTTTAAATCCTGATTTTTATAAGAAATTTAAAAGTCATTGCATTTATGAAGGAGGAAGCTTCTAAGTTAAAAGACATTAATATCCCCATTTGTTTTCTTAAATATTCATCATTTCAAGAAATTGTTTTATTCTACATTTGATCAGGGACATAATGTGATTTCCTTTCTGTTTTATGCGTCCTTTGTTTTGATATTCTATCATAAAAGAATTGGAAGGGTTTATTTGCGTAAAATATTTCTCTTTGACTTTTTGTGATGTATTATTATTTTTTCTTATCTTCACTAATGCTATTTTCCAGTAGCCTGAAAAAGATCCTGTGAGCATAGGGTCTTTTTACAATTATATATTCAATAATGACAACTGCTCGCCACATTATGTGCCTTTGCATGTTACTTGTTAATTTGGTCATTTGTTTTTCTCTGTTGTCACCCGTATTTGCCTCTTGGCGCTGTCCATGTCCAATACTTTATTACATTTTCGACTAGGAAGGCATATTGGTCATTGAATTTGATTATTATTTTGTGTCTGTTTTCGCATCATGTTCTATGTGCTTTTTCTTTGACTAAGTTTATCGAGCACACACATACATTTACTTTGACTCTAAGGCACGGCAATGACATTAAGTAACAGCGTCACTGTGTACTATATAGACAAATTACATCTCATCATGGCTTTACAATTCTCAACTATGCAAACTTATACCATGTTGAACATCAACCTCATCTCCAGATAATGTATGTCTCAAGTTCAAACCTGAATTTGAATTGAGGCTTTTGAACTCGGCCCACATGAGTGGAGACTATTTTTACATCAATGATAGTTACCAAACGAGCAATTGGTATTGATTGCCCCAACTGTTCAGTGGCGTAATTGAATTGGAATTGCGGAGAGAGAATGAAAAGTAAAAGGGAAGAGATTTTGGCCATGGGATATTCTTCATGATTCCATGGCCTTACTGTATTTATTGTGCACTCATAAAGGTGACTATGGCAGGCAATAGCAGTTTGCTGGCAACATTGATATATCAGGTGGTCTGAGGAGGAAGGAGAGGCAATTAAGAAAGAAAAAATCAATGCAGATGATTCTTGAAATATAATAAAAATAGGATGACAAAATGAATGCTGATATGATCTTTAATTTGCTGCTAAACAACACCTTGCTGATAAGATTGGATGAATATAATGCTTTTAGAATGATAAATCACCTTGGATATTTGAGATAAAATCTATGTGTCTATCATGTCAAAATGGTAAAATGATATTGCATTATGTTGCCAATTCAAAACGATAGAAAGAATTTCATTATAAACAAATAAGCTTTTGATATCAAATTATTTTTTTTCGTAGTAATTTATCAATTATAAAAATGTTTTTCTTCTCTGCAATTTTATTCAATCATGGGCAAAGGTATCATTTTTTTTCACCAATTGAATAGTGCAACACAAATATATTATGACAATAGTACCATAAAAAAATATATTTGAGATTGGCTTAGGAAAGAAAAACCGAATGAAGCAGAAACAAAATGGCTGTCAGATAGTATGCTACTTGTCATGTGCTGTCTTGTATTGTCATTTCATGGTCTCACAATTCCTTCATTTTCATATCCACTTGACATTAATTTGACAATGAATATTTTTATTCCCAATATTATTTTATAAAAAAACATGAGTCACGTACAAGATGAAATAACCATTCTGCGATTGGTGTTATTTTATAATGGACCATGTTCTATATCCCTGGTGTATGGCTATTAACTCTCAAGTGATGGCACTTTGCTCGGGTGGAAATGTAATTAAGAAAATTAGAAATGAGAAATTGTGACTTAAGAGAGGGAAGATAAGATAACATAATGTAAAACTGGTATCATTTTCTTAGTTTTAACCTGTAATAAGGTAAATTGGATAATTTTCAGGGTGTTAAAATGGGGATGATGAAAGACAAATACTTGACAAACTATCGCACATCTCATCACCCAGATACCTATTTATCAATTGCAACTGATCTAGAAACAGGTGATGCTGCGGCAACATCAAGGATTTCTAGTAATCAGTATCATCCTCTCACATAGGTTCAGGTAAGCCCCATTAACATAAGAGTTCTCATTATAAAGCCATGTATCAAATTCATTCCTTATTTTCACTCAAATGTTGTCTAAATTAAGACCAAATTCCAATTAGATTTCCACCTGTCTCTGTATAGTTTAATATGTTCATTTGGGTAATGCGTACATTAAAAAACAGTTGATAAACCAAGCGCTGGCCTTTCTGTGTCCCACAAGGCATGTACGAAATGGCAATAGGGATGGCTAGCTATGTATAGACACATCTGCATTTACATTGGTCAATCTTTCATTTGACTGAGGCGTGCTCTCGAATGCGATTAACCGAGATGACTCCGCCGTTATCGCATTTCACGGTTTCTGATTTGAGAATGGAAAAGCTATGATGTGCTCTTTTAAAACAAATTTTCCAATCTTAAAGATTGCAATGATGGTGTAATTGTATCGTGTTCATCCATGCATCGAAGAAGAGGATCTTTTTTGAAATTAAATAATGATGGAGGTTATTTTTAGATGGTAATAAATATTCACCGATGTTTTATGTGGTTCCGATTTTAAAATAAGTTACTGTGATTATTCTTGCATGGTTTGAAGCATATATTAATATATTCACAGTATCTAGACTTTATGTCAGGCATGTCTTCCGGGGTTTAAGGGCAAACAGGACAGGGAGGGAACATATTTCAATAATAGTGTAATATCGTAATATTGTATTGAATTCTCAGGAGGTGTACTTTGCATCAACTACAAGCTTTTCATGATTTGTTTCTACATGCCTTGTGCACAACCTTCAATCTTCTTGTATAATGTTGATGTGATGGTATTCAGTAGAATTAAGTAATGCTCAAAATGTCTGATGTGACTTTCTGATCCTCTTTAAAGTAGGAATTTTGCAGGTATTATGATTTTACTAAATTTGAGTGTTAACTCTTTCGATCCGATATATTGCCTCTGCGTTTACTAAGGAGCATAAGAGGGGACCTTAAGATATCTGCCCATCTTGGGAGGCCCACAAGGGTTGTACGATCCTCTAAAACAACTTGAACATTACTTAAACTATTGCATTATCAATCCATGGTTGTAGGCTGGGAGCATTACTGCATACAAAACGTTTTCAAGATCAGATGGAACATGTTTACAATTCTACATCATGTTATAGACCATGAAGAGAATGTATACATGTTCATGGGCTCGTAAACAGACGAGTGGATGCGAGACTCCAGGTCTATTTGGAGTGGCAATTATTCAGCAGTGAACATCTTTATTCATAAACCCCTTCAAATGAGAGACAGAATGTAGAGGCAGACCTTTTTTTCCTTCTTAGAAAATTGGAGACTGATAAATTTAATTGAACATCAAATTAAACATGTTAACTGTACTTACTTATCCTTGAAATGACAATTAAACTTGAATTATTGTACAAATAATTTACTAATATGACTTGATGTTACATAATATTTTTTAATTTCAAGAGTCAGAGCAGTTTAATCTTTTTTCTTTTTCGTTGATGTAAAGCATTTGGAGTGTATAAATATCATTGCATAAATGTTGATTTGAGATAACATAAACAAATAACATGGATTAGAAATTGTAATAAATGTTGACAAATTAAAAGCCCGAGTTATTAATGCCTCAATTGATTTTCTAAGTAGTATACAGAATACACTGGGATGGGATCTGTCATAAAAACTTCATTAAATCAGCGATTTTGTTCAGTGAAATTAATTGGATTTCTCCTGTTTGCTCTGAAGGAGGAAATAAACTCGTAATTGAAGAGGATTTCTTATAGCAAATTATAAGAACACTGATTAATGCTAGTGGCAAGTAGCTGTAAATAAATTAAATGCAGCCATTTAGAGCACTTTATTTTCTACTTTTCTTGATATACTTTTCACAATTGAATTTGTATTGAAGGAAATATTGAGATATTGAATGAGAAAGTTGTTGTGTAAATATTAAAAGGAATAGATTTTACAAAAAATGTCTTGTTATCGTTGTTTGCTGATATTTTTGATGCCATGAATTAAGGCAAGCTTCTGTAGGTATATTTATCAATCAATATTTGTAGCCGATGGGCATATTTGCTTGTACATGGCATTATATATGCTGCAGTGCCTTGAAGTCTATATGACAGCAAGAGAAAGATTGTGTTTTTTGTACAGACCAGATTGACCACCGTTCACCGCAGAACGTGTGACGTGTAAATAATTGTTGAAACTGGATAGTTCATATTTTATGAACCGGTCGTTGTAATGGTTTTTAGTGGTAATAAGAGAAGCAGTATTATGAAGGAAGTGGATATATGCTTAGTAAACATATTAAGTAAGCTTTTCAAGTGATTCCATAAAAAGTATCTATTACCAAATAATTTCTTGTGATTCAAATAATTTGACTAGTTATGAATTATTTTTCTCACAGATTTTGATATTGGCAATTATAGATGACATTGGACAAATGGTTACTGGTTACTGGTAACATTTCTTGATAGAAGTGCCCACAATTTTTTGGAGAATTTCTAATTCTGATTTGATATAAAATACTTAAGGAGGTCAGTTCGTGCTCTTAAATTGCGCAAGTTCTCTTTTCCTCAATCTATCAAGGTTTTTCTAAAGTCTTGGATTTTTTCTCAATTTAACTGGTTGCATAGAATTACTAATCATGTTGCAAAATTGCCTCCCATGTTTTCAACTCAAACCAAGCTAAGAAAAAAGTGTTGATTTCATTGAGCTAGGAATGGATGCTCACATCTCACATGTGGTAATGATTCACTCCTAAGGTGTCAAAAAGTGACTTGTATGGTTGAGGTGTTTACGACTATGCCAAGGCATCTCTACCAAGGATCCTAGGCCTACTTGTATTCATAGCCCGGGGCTAAGTGATCAGTGACAGAATCATGTCACTTAATGCGGCATTTGTTGAACACTGCATGCAAGAATTTGTGACATTTTGCACATCTTTGGAAAATGCTTTTGCAGAGAGTAAATAAGATTGTGTGAAAATGGAACAAAGATTGATGCTATGTAAGATCGAATGAAGCGATATAGGTCAAAAAGTCTTGATTTATTCCGCCAAGTTGAGATAACTTAACATTTTCATGAAGATCCTGAAATATATGTAGATCTAACTCCATGGAAAAAATGTTTGTTCAATAATGAAGAGAAAAGCACGTCTAAACTGGATGGGCTTCTAAGACACTGAGAAATACAACTCAATTGTAGAAAAGCTACCCTACAGGAGGGTGTGTGGAAGCACCTAAAGGAACATTTTAAATCAGAAGCCCAGATGCTTTTGAGTCGGCAGTAATTAGCATATTGATGAAATTGATTATGGAGTATTACTTGTTATCAGATCATAATATGATGGAAAGCTTCCATTTTATCAAAGATATCGATCAGAAGGAAATTTTGCTTTCAGCATTGAGTAAAAAGGCAGATATTGAAGTGTAATTTTCAGGGAAATTGAACACATTTTTGTGGAAATAAAAAGTCAATAGTTTAAGGGCATTTAATGCATTGCATGTAGATTTTTGATTGCTAAAAATGTTTTCAACATGGTTGAGTATCAAATAGTGAAAATTTGTAACTTCTAAAGAAGACTGAATTGAAAAGAAAGATGAAGATATATCCACAAATGGGCAACAAATTATCCAATAATTACAAAAGAAATCTTCTTTGCCTATTTAAGTGAAAATTTGAATAAATGATGTCTTGTTTAATGAAGGAACAATGTACTAGAAAGATGCGTGGTGTAGCCAGTAGCATTTTGAGCCCCAATGTAAGTGATGATACGATTAATGAAACATTACAGTCACTGCATAACCACTTACAAGCTACACGGTTACACAATGACGGCAGTCACTTGAAGATAATGTCTATTTCTTTGCCACAGTTCCTTTATATATATGATATATTGATGTTACGATGATATTTGGGATGAGGTTGTTCCTACAAGTCAAGAGATATTACTAGTTGTAGTATGAAATTGAACTTTGCCATTAGATATTGTGATATCTAGTAGTGGTTAATATCAAGGAGATTTTTTATTGTTAGTTTTTTTCCTTCTGTTTTTGCAATTAAGCATTCAATTTTCTGAACAATAAGTTTATGTTTTAACGTAAATGAATATATAGAAATTCATAATAAATGCATTTCTTGACATTTCGTAATAAAAGGCTGTGAAAATGTCACTTCTGCTAGTCTATTACTCAGTCTTCATGGACACTTGTCAATTGTTAACTCATAACCCGAGGCTTTTGAAAAAGACTGTCGTATGAAATCTATATCAAGTATAGCAACCATCTTGATATGGTCAAATTATATGATACAAGGTTATGGGTTTATGGCTTCTTTTTCTAGATTTGTTCTCAAGCAGCCGTGAGGAACAGATTTCCTCTTAATAATATTCTATTGCATTTTCTCTAGTGTAGTTAGTTGTAGCGTAGAATTGTGTCATCTGCCTGTGTCGGCATACATTGATAACTGCATTTCTATGAAGAAGATGGCCTCACCTGTTTTATATGGTTCATCAACCGCTAGTTTTTCCTTGTTTATGCTGGTTATTATAGTTGAGGTAAACTGTGCATTAGGAATACTTGAGAGTTTTTTTGCACTTGATTTTGTAAGGCTTTCTTTGTGCCAAGTTTGTTATACGGAGTCAGGTTTTGACATTTCATGAGGTATTTAATTTTTATTGACTATGTAAAAAATGTTGTTGTCACTGGTGCCACAAAATGTAGTGGAGCTTGTGACATTAAATAGACATTTCTCTTAGAATTGTTTCATTGAAGTGTTACAAAAATTCATGTTAACACTTATAAGAAATTTATTTTGAATCTTATATTGATAAATTCTTAATAGATGTGATATTATAAATATTGAGTATAAGACACATAAGTCAACACAAAAACGATTTCCCTTTAAATCGATTAAGAAAATGTTAAGTCATTAGGTTGAGACTAAAGGCTGAGGTTTGGGCATGTTAGCAATTAGGCACAGGTTTCTGAAAGTGTTAATGCTATTTATTGTGGTCAGGGTAGCACTTGATTGTGGTTATGGCAGAGAATGTTTTATGTTTATGTTAAGGTGTTTATGTTGCTGGTTTTGTTTTAAAAGCATTTGTTTTTTTTCATTTTGTGAATATTTGATGATAGCATATTTCATTGACATTAAGAAAGTTTATGATTATTGATCATGCTTGATCAGAAACCCTATATCCTTAGTTATAATTGGTATCGATATCTCAGAGACTGCTCCAATTATGAGTGGTGTTCATCATTATCATTTTATTTGTTTTGCAAGCGCTTGTGTTATAACAAACCGTAATAGATCATGCTAGACAGGTATCACTTTACAGTTCTAGATTTTCAGGGTCATTAGGCCAATCATATTAAATGAATATTATGCCTGGCAGAAAAAAACGAGCTTTTGGCTTGGAAACATAATTGTTTGTAAATGTTCCCTAATAGTAGTAATGAATTATAAGCCAAACATCTTGTCTAACTAGTTTGTATGTGTATTTTCTTAAGCATGAATTAACAAATGAATACATAATTGAGAAACGGAATACATCAATTTGCCAAAAACATTATTCATTGTACATAGTGATCATGATTAATATAAAGCCTTAATACAAGTCGTAATGAGCTAATTACCGCTTTTAATTTACTTCAATTATTTAGGCACTTTGGATTAACATGAGTGGCATTTGAGTAAACATGAGTGGCACCTTGACAGCAATATAAAAATGTACAAAAACGAGGTATATTCTGATATAGACATTTTTGTTTCCATCATAAAGGCATTTTTACTTTAATGCCCATCTAACAGATACTGAATATCCAAGGAAACGTATTGTGTGACAAATGCATTCAAACATCTTAAGTGAAGCAATGAAATATTCAGCTTTTTAAAACCATTAAATAGGAAGGAAAATGGTAAAAATATGAATACAATATAAGTGCGTCAGAACAGGTTGCTAGCAAAAACCACCCACACATTAGATTTTATGATTCAAGGTAGTCGAAATACTTGACGGTCACTCGTAACGACATAGTACACAGGTCCAGTTTTTAAAAATTACACTAGTCATGTTTGTGTACCGTCGTTATGTCTTCAAGACTTTAAAAAGCGAGAGTTAATGCCCAACTTGTCATTCAATTTGCCGAGCGAGGTAAGCCTTCCTGAATGGACTGGCTGAGGATAATGTACCTGGATTTTGATGGATTGATTGAAGTTTCTACGCACGTTTAGCTGTGCACCATTTGCATTTATCGTATATTGACCATAGCATTACAGATCGGACTGTGCAGAGTGGGTTAAATCACAAGAGACACGTGGACAGAAAATAGGGTTGTTTTTATCGAATTGACTCGGTCTGTCTGGCATTGTATAAGATGTGACTTGCTTGCTTAAAACCAAATGGCTTTTGTGGAGAATTTACTTGTAAATGCAATTTGGTTAGCCTGCTGCATGTATATAGAAGTCAGTTAAGATTACTGGTAATGACAGAAGATACCAGTTGTGTGTTCTAAGGGTGGATAATGCATGGTTGTTAACCATGGCTATGGTGTTAGTGTCAGATGCTCCTACGAAGACTAGTTGGATGTAGACACTAAAGGATTTTCAGGAAAAATCCTTGTTCCAAGTTATTGATTCAGTGGCAAATATCCAGCTAAACAACACTGAATTGCAGTCAATTTGATGTCGGAAGTGCATGTTAAGTTTCTATTGGTGGTTGTTCAAACTTTCTCCCCAAAATCTGTGCTGAAAAGCCACAAATGTCTTGTTTCCATTAATATGATAACTAGTTCTATTAATTTTGTGAGAACAAAACGAACAGAGACATTTAGAGGCAATTTATTCAAACGACAAATATGTAGCACATCTGATAAATATAATAAATATAGGGGAAGACACACTTAATTTACTAGTATATCGTGGACTTATGTCAATTGATATTTTATGAAACTTCTTCTCCCATACCTGATAATGGATATACACCAATTCCAGGTTGATATTGATGTAGAATGCTCTTTTGTAGGTTGCCTTGTTGTTTCTGTACTAAATATTGCAAGACAGTTTATAGGCTAGGTTTTTCCAAGATCGTCTGTTCAAGACTTTGTCACTTAGACTATCCATCTTTTTCTCGCTTCATATCCTAATGGATCAAAAAGAAAGTAAACCATGCATTATTGATAATAAGACCTATTTTTAAATCCTGATTTTTATAAGAAATTTAAAAGTCTTTGCTTTTATGAAAGGAGGAAGCTTCTAAGACATTAATATGCCCATTTGTTTTCTTAAATATTAATCGTTCCAAGAAATTGTTTTATTCTTCATTTGATCAGTGACATAATGTGACTTCCTCTCTTTCAAGTTTTATGGGTTCTTTGTTTTGATATCCTATCAAAAAAGAATTGGAAGGGTTTATTTGCGTAAAATATTTTATTTTGACTTTTTGTGGTGTATTATTATATTGAATCTTCATTCATGCTATTTTCCAGTAGCCTGAAAAAGATCCTGTGAGCATAGGATCTTTTTACAATAATGTATTCATTAACAACAACTGCTCGCCACATTATGTGCCTTTGCATGTCGGTTGTTAATTTGGTCATTTGTTTTTCTTTGTTGTCAACCGCATTTGCCCCTTGGCGCTGTCCATGTTCAATACTTTATCACATTTTCAACTAGGAAGCCATTGGTCATTGAATTTGTTTATTATTTTGTGTCTATTTTCGCTTCATGTTCTATGTGCTTTTTCTTTGACTGAATTTATCGAGCACACACATACATTTACTTTGACTTTAAGGCATGGCAATGACATTAAGTAACAGCGTCACTGCGTACTATATAGACAAATTACATTCCATCACGGCTTTACAATTCTCAACTATGCAAACTTATACCATGTTGAACATCAACCTCATCTCCTGATAATGTATGCCTCAAGTTCAAACTTCAATTTAAATTGAGGCTTTTGAACTCGGCCCACATGAGAGGAAACTATTTTTACATCAATGATAGTTACCAAATAAGCAATTGGTATTGATTGCCCTACCTGTTCAGTGGCGTAATTGAATTGGAATCGCGGAGAAAGAATGAAAAGGAAAAGGAAGAGATTTTGGCCATGGGATATTTTTCATGATTCCATGGCCTTACTGCATTTATTGTGCACTCATAACAGTGACTATGGCAGGCAATAGCAGTTTGCTGGCAACAGTGATATATCAGGTGGTCTGAGGAGGAAGAAGAGGCAATTAGGAAAGAAAAATCAATGCAGATGATTCTTGAAATATAATAGAAATAGGATGACAAAATGGATGCTGATATGATCTTTAATTTGCTGCTTAACTACACCTTGCTGATGAGATTCGATGATTTGAATGCTTTATCACCTTGGATATTTGAGATAACATCTATGCGTCTATCATGTCAAAATGTCAAAATGATATTGCATTATGTTGCCATATTAAAAGGGCAGAAAGAATTTTCATTATAAACAAATAAGCACTTGATATCAAATGATTTTTTGCTTAGTAATTTATCAATTATAACAATGTTTTTCTTCCCCTTCAATTTCATTCAATCATAGGCAAAGGCATCATTTTTTTCCCACCAATTGTATAGTGCAACACAAATATATTAAGACAACAGTACCATAAACAAAAATGTATTTGAGATTGGCCAAGAAAAGAAGAAACTGAATGAAACAGAAAACAAAATGGCTGTCAGATAGTATGCTACTTGTCACGTGCTGTCTTGTATTGTCATTTCATGGTCATACAATTCCTTCAATTACATATGCACTTGACATTAATTTGACAATGAATATTTTCATTCCCAATATTATTTTATAAAAAAAACCATGAGTCACATACAAGATGAAATAACCATTCTGCGATTGGTGTTATTTTATAATGGACCATGTTCTATATCTCTGGTGTATGGCTATTAACTCTCAAGTGATGGCACTTTGCTCAGATGGAAATGTAATTAAGAAAATTAGAAATGAGAAATCGCGACTTAAGAGAGGGAAGATAAAATGACTTTATGTAAAAGCTCTTTCTCAGTTTAACCTGTAATAAGGTTAAGAAATGGGACAATTTCCATGGTGTTAAAATGGGGATGAAGCAGACAAATACTTGACAAAATATCGTGAATCTCATCACCGTGATATCTATTTATCAATTGCAACTGATCTAGAAACAGGTGATGCTGCCGCAGCATCAAGGATTTCTAGAAATCCATATCATCCTCTCACGTAGGTTCAGGTAAGCTTTCACGTAAGCCCCATCAACATAAGAGTTCTCATTATAAAGCTCCATGTATCAAATTCATATGTTATTTTCACTCAAATTTAAGACCAAATTCCAATTAGATTTCCACCTGTCTCAGTAGTTTAATATGTTCATTTGGGTAATGCGTACATTAAAAAACAGTTGATAAACTGAGCGCTGCCCTTTCTGCGTCCCACAAGGCATGTACGAAATGGCAATAGGGACGGCTCGCTATGTATAGACACATCTGCATTTACATTGGTCAATCTTTCATTTGACTGAGGCGTGCTCTCGAATGCGATTAACCGAGATGACTCCGCCGTTATCGCATTTCACGGTTTCTGATTTGAGAATGGAAAAGCTATGATGTGCTCTTTTAAAACAAATTTTCCAATCTTAAAGATTGCAATGATGGTGTAATTGCATCTTGTTCATCCATGCATCGAAGAAGAGGATCTTTTTTGAAATTAAATAATGATGGGGGTTATTTTTAGATGATATTAAATATTCACTGATGTTTTATGTGGTTTCGGTTTTAAAATAAGTTGCTGTGATTATTCTTGCATGGTTTGAAGCATATATTAATATATTCACAGTATCTAGACTTTATGTCAGGCAGGTCTTCCGGGTTTAAGGGCAAACATGACGGGGAGGGAACATATTTCAATAATATTGTAATATCGTAGTATTGTTTTGAATTCTCAGGTGTAACTTTGCATCAACTGCTTAGCTTTGTGATTTGTTTCTACATTCCTTGTGCACAACCTTAAATCTTCTTGTTTAATGTCCATGTGATGATATTTAATAGAATTAAGTAATGCTCAAAATGTCTGATGTGAATTTCTGATCCTCTTTAAAGTATGAATTTTGCAGGTATTATGATTTTACTAAATTTGAGTGTTAAGCCTTTCGATCCAGTATATTGCCTCTGCGTTTCTTAAGGAGTATAAGAGGGAACCTTACAATATCTAGGAGGCCCACAAGGGTTGTACGATCTACCAAAACAACTTAATGAAAATGAGATGAACGTTACTTTAACCATTGCATTATCAATCCATGGTTGTAGGCTGGGAGCATGCCTGCATACAAACGTCTTCAAGATCAGATGGAACATGTTTACAATTCTACATCATGTTATAGAGCATAAAGAGAATGTATACATGTTCATGGGCTCGTAAACAGACGAGTGGATGCGAGACTCCAGGTCTATTTGGAGTGGCAATTATTCAGCAGTGAACATCTTTATTCATAAACCCCCTTCAAATGAGAGACAGAATGTAGAGGCAGACCTTTTTTCCTTCTTAGAAAATTGGAGACTGATAAATTTAATTGAACATCAAATTAAACATGCTAACTGTACTTATCCCTGAAATGACAATTAAACTTGAATTTTTGTACTAATAATTTACTAATATGACTATTGATGTTATATAATATTTTTTAATTTCAAGGGAAATTAGAGTCAGAGCAGTTTAATACTTCTTTTTTCTTTTTCCTTGATGTAAAGCAGTCAGAGTGTATAAATATCATTGCATAAATGTTGATTTGAGATAACATAAACAAATAACATGGATTAAAAATTGTAATATGTTCTGACAAATTAAAAGCCCAAGTTATTAATGCCTCAATCAATATACTAAGTAGTATACAGAATACACTGGGATGGGATCTGTCATAAAAACTTCATTAAATCAGCGATTTTGTTCAGTGAAATTAATCGGATTTCTCCTGTTTGCTCTGAAGGAGGAAATAAACTAATAATTGAGGAGGATTTCTTATAGCAAATTATAAGAACACTGATTAATGCTAGTGGCAAGTAGCTGTAAATAAATTAAATGCAGCCATTTAGAGCACTTTATTTTCTACTTTTCTTGATATACTTTTCACAATTGAATTTTTATTGAAGGGAATATTGAGATATTGAATGAGAAAGTTGTCGAGTAAATATCAAATGAAATAGATCTTGCTAGCATTTATTGCAATCGTTGTTTGCTGATATTTTTGATTCTATGAATTAAGACTAGCTTCTTTAGGTATATTTATCAATCAATATTTGTAGCCGATGGGCATATTTGCCTGTGCATGGCATTATATATGCCTTGAAGTCTACATGACAGCAAGAGAAGGATTGTGTTTTTTGTACAGATGTGATTGACCACCGTTCACCGCAGAACGTGTGACGAGTAAATAATTGTTGAAACTGGATAGTTCATATTTTATGAACCGGTTGTTGTAATAGGTAATGGTTAGTGGTAACAAGAGAAGTGCTTTATCAAGGAAGTGGATGTATTAAAAGTAAACATGCTACGGTGCTTGGTAAACATATGGAGTTAGCTTTCCAATTGATTACTAAAAATGTATCTCTTACCAAATTTTTTTTACATGATTAAAATGATTTTAATATTTTATGTGATCAGGTATCAATCATTTTACTCACAGATTTGATAGTTGTTTAATAGATGACACTGGTTTATAATATGTGGTAACATTTTTAAATATAAATGCACCTCCTTTTTTTGTGGGGGTTGAGGTTCAGTCCAATTTTATTTTATAAATAATACTTATAAACTAAAAATGTGTCTTTTCAATGCTAGCACTTCAGTTTATACTCTTAAATTGTGCAAGTTCTCTCTTCCTCAATCTATCCGTGTTTTCCTAAAGTCTTGGATTTTTTCTTAATTTAACTGGTTGCATAGAATTACTAATCACGTTGCAAAATTGCCTCAATCTTTTCTGCTCAAACCAAGCTGAGAAAAGAAGTGCTGATATCATTGAGCTAGCAATGGATGCACACATCTCACATATGGTAATGATTCACTCCTAAGGTGTCAAAAAGTGACTTGTATGGATCCTAGGCCTACTTGTATTCATAGCCCCGGGCTAAGTGATCAGTGACAGAATCATGTCACTTAATGCGGCATTTGTTGAACACTGCACGCAAGAATTTGTGACATTTTGCACATCTTTGGAAAATGCTTTTGCAGAGAGTAAATAAGATTGTATGAAATTGGAACAAAGATTGAGGCTATGTAAGATCTCATGAAGCAATATAGGTCAAAAAATCCTGATTTATTCCGCCAGGTTGAGATAAGTTGTGATAACTTAACATTTTCATGAAGAACCTGAAATGTATGTTTTATCCAACTCCATGGGGAAAAGGTTTTTGTACAATAATAAAGATGAAAAAACTTCCAAATTGGATGGGCTTATAAAACACTGAGAAATGCATGTCAATTGTAGAGAAGCTATCCTACAGGAGAATGTATGGAAGCAACTGAAGGAACATTTTAAATTAGAAGCCCAGATGCTTTTGAGTCGGCAGTAATTAGCATATTGATGAAATTGATTATGGAGTATTACTTGTTATCAGGTCATAATATGATGGAGAGCTTCCATTTTATCAAAGATACCGATCAGAAGGAAATTGTACTTTCAGCATTGAGTAAAAGGCAGATATTGAAGTGTAATTTTCAGGGAAATTGAACAATTTTTTTGTGGAAATAAAAAGTCAATAGTTTAAGGGCATTTACTGCATTGCATGTAGATTTTTGATTGCTACAAATTTTTTCAACATGGCTGAGTATCAAATAGTGAAAATGTGTAACTTCTAAAAAAGTCTGAATTGAAAAGAAAGATGAAGATATATCCACAAATGGGCAACAAATTATCCAATAATTACAAAAGAATCTTCTTTGCCTGTTTAAATGAAAATTTGAATAAATGATGTTGTGTATTATGAAGGAACAATGAACTAGAAAGATGCGTTGTGTAGCCAGTAGCAATTTGAGCCCCAACGAAAGTGATGATACGATTAATGAAACATTACAGTCACTGCATAACCACTTACAAGCTACACGGTTACACAATGACTGATTTGAAGATAATATCTATTTCTTTGCCACAGTTCCTTTATATATATGATATATTGATGTTACACTGATATTAGTGATGAGGTTGTTCCTACAAGTCAGAGATATTACTTCTTGTAGTATGAATTTGAACTTTGCCATCAGATACTGTGATATCTAGTAATGGTTAATATCAAGGATATTTTTTATGGTTAGCTTTTTTGTCATTGCAATTATGCATTTAATTTTCTGAACAATAGGTTTATGTTTTAACGTAAATGAATATATAGAAATTCATAATAAATGCATTTCTTGACATTTCGTGATAAAAGGCTGTGAAAATGTCACTTCTGCTAGTCTATTACTCAGTCTTCATGGACACTTGTCAATTGTTAACTCATAACCCGAGGCTTTTGAAAAAGACTGTCATATGAAATCAATATCATGTATAGCAGCCATCTTGATATGGTCAAATAAGATGATACAAGGTTATGGGTTTATAGCTTCTTTTTCTAGATTTGTTCCTATGCAGCCGTGAGGAACAGATTTCCTCTTAATAATATTCTACTGCATTTTCTCTCTAGTGTAGTTAGTTGTAGCGTAGAATTGTGTCATCTGCCTGTGTCGGCATACATTGATAACTGCATTTCTATGAAGAAGATGGTCTCACCTGTTTCACATGGTTCATCAACCGCTAGTTTTTCTTGTTTATGCTGGTTATTACAGTTGAGGTAAACTGTGCATTAGGAATACTTTAAATTTATGGCAGTTGATTTTTTTGAAGCTTTTCTCCTTGTCAAGTTTTAAAATTTTCCTGAGGTGTTTTGGAAAATTGACTGCATGAAACATTTGTCCTCACAAAATGATTGAATGTATAGCTGTCGCTGGTAGCACAAAATGAAATTGAGCTTGTGACATTAAATAGAAATTTCTCTGATAAAGTTTGTATAGATATGATAAATTTGTGATATTGTAAATATTGAGTGTAAGACACATTAGTCAAGACAAAAAACGATATCCCTTTAAATCAATTCAAAATATGTTAGAGTGTGGAAGTCATTAGGTTGAGACTAAGGGCTGAGGTTTGGGCATGTTCAATTAGGCACAGGTTTCTGAAAGTGTTAATGCTATTTATTGTGGTCAGGGTAGAACTTGATTGTTGTTATGGCAGAGAATGTTTTACGTTTATGTTCAGGTGTTTATGTTGCTGGTTTTGTTTTAAAAGCATTTGTTTTCATTTTTGTGAATATTTGATGAGAGCATATTTCATTGTTAAGAAAGGTGTTTACTAATTTATGATTATTGTTGATGCTTGAACAGAAACCCCATATCCTTATCTATCGATATCTCAGAGACTGCTCCAATTATGAGTGGTGTTCATCATTATCATGTTATTTGTTTCGCAAGCACTTGTGTTATGACAAACCGTAATAGATCATGCTAGACAGGTATCACTTTACAGTTCTAGATTTTCAAGTTCATTAGGCCTATCATATTAAATGAATATTATGGCTGGCAGAAAAAAATGAGGTTGTGGCTTAGAAACATGATTTTTTGTAAATGTTCCCTAGTAGTAGTAATGAATTATAAGCCAGTTTTTGCATTTAAGCACAAATGTCTTGTCTGACTAGTTTGTATGTGTTTTTTCTTAAGCATGAATTAACAAGTGAATACATAATTGAGAAACGGAATACATCAATTTGCCAAAAACATTAATTCATTGTACATAGTAATCATGATTAATTTAAAGTCTTAAAAATACAAGTCGTAATGAACTAATTACCGCTTTTAATTTACTTCAATTATTTAGGCACTTTGTATTAACATGAGTGGCATTTGAGTAAACATGAGTGGCACCTTGACAGCAATATAAAAATATATAAAAAAGAGGTATATTCTGATATACACATTTTTGTTTCCATCGTAAAGGCATTTTTACTTAAATGTCCATCAATAGTAAATTAACAGATATTGAATATCCAAGGAAACGTATTGTATGACAAATGCATTCAAACATCTTAAGTGAAGCAATGAAATATTCAGCTTTTTAAAACCATTAAAAAGGAAGGAAAATGATAAAAATATGAATACAATATAACTGCGTCAGAACAGGTTGCTAGCAAAAACTGCCCACACATTAGATTTTATGATTCAAGATAGTCGAAACACTTGACGGTCACTCGTAAGACATAGTACATAGTTATAGGTCCAGTTTTCAAATAATTATACGTGTTTTATGTACCGTCATTAAGTCTTCAAGACTTTTAAAAAGCAAGAATTAATGCCCAACTTGTCATTCAATTTGCCGAGGTAAGCCTTCCTAAATGGACTGACCAGGGATAATGTACCTGGATTTTGATTGATTGATTGATTTTCTACGCACGTTTAACTGTGCACCATTTGCTTTTATCGTATATTGACCAAAGCATTGCAGATTGGACTGTGCAGAGTGGGTTAAATCATAAGAGACACGTGGACAGAAAATAGGGTTGTTTTTAGCGAATTGACTCAGTCTGTCTGGCATTGTATAAGATGTGACTTGCTTGCTTAAAACTAAATGGCTTTTGTGGAGAATTAACTTGTAAATGCAATTTGGTTAGCCTGCTGCATGTAGAAGTCAGTTAAGATTAGCGGTAATGAGTAAAGATATCAGTTGTGACTTGTGTGTTCTAAGGTTGGATAATGCATGGTTTTTAACCATTGCCATATTGTCAGAGTCGGGTACTTGTACCAAGACTTAGTTGGATATCACTGTAGACACAGAAGTGATTTTAGTATCTATTCAAATCCTTGTTCAAGTTACAGGTTCAGTGGCTAATAACCAGCTAAGCAACACTAGTATAGAATATCAATTTGATGTCGGAAGTGCATGTGAGTTTCTATTGGTGATGGTTCAAACCTTTCTCCCTCAAATCTGTGCTGAAAAGCCATAAATGTCTTGTTTCAGTTAGTATGATAAGTAGTTCCATTAGTTTCTATTGGTGATTGTTCGAAGGTTCTTTCCAAAATATGTACTGAAAAGCCACAAATGTCTTGTTTCAAATAGTATGATAAGTAGCTCCATTAATTTTGTGAGAACAAATCAAACAGAGACATTTAGAGGCAATTTATTCAAACAGAAAATATGTAGCACATCTGATAAAGATAATAAATGTAGGGAAGACACACACAAGATATATCATGGACTTATGTCAAATTGATATTTCATGAAACTTCTCAAATTTCTGGTAAATGGATATACTCCAATTCCAGGTTGATATTGATGTAGAATGCTCTTTTGTAGGTTGCCTTGTTGTTTCTGTACTAAATATTGCAAGACAGTTTATAGGCTAGGTTTTTCCAAGATCGTCTGTCACACACGTACGCATGCAATATTCAAGACTTTGTCACTTAGACTATCCATCTTTTTCTCGCTTCATATCCTAATGGATCAAAAAGAAAGTATACCATGCATTATTGATAATAAGACCTATTTTTAAATCCTGATTTTTATAAGAAATTTAAGTCGTTGCTTTTATGACAGGAGGAAGTTTCTAAGTTAAAAGACATTAATATACCCATTTGTTTTCTTAAAATTAAATGTTTCAAGAAATTGTTTTATTCTTTATTTGATCAGAGACATAATGTGACTTCCGTTCTTTTAAGTTTTGTGGGTTCTTTGTTTTAATATCCTATCATAAAAGATTTAGAAGGGTTTATTTGCATAAAATATTTTACGTTTACTTTTTGTGGTGTATTTTTCCTTATCTTCATTCATGCTATTTTCCAGTAGCCTGAAAAAAATCCTGTGAGCATCTACGTCTTTTTACAATAATGTATTCAATAACAACAACTACTCGTCACATTATGTGCCTTTGCATTTTTCTTGTTAATTTGGCCATTTGTTTTTCTCTGTTGTCAACCGCATTTGCCCCTTGGCGCTGTCCATATTCAATACTTTATTACATTTTCGACTAGGACGGCATATTGGTCATTGAATTTGTTTATTATTTTGTGTCTGTTTTCGCTTCATGTTCTATGTGCTTTTTCTTTGACTAAGTCTATCGAGCACACACATACATTTACTTTGACTTTAAGGCATGGCAATGACATTAAGTAACAGCATCATTGCGTACTATATAGACAAATTACATCCCATCACGGCTTTACAATTCTCAACTATGCAAACTTATACCATGTTGAACATCAACCTCATCTCCTGATAATGTATGCCTCAAGTTCAAACTTCAATTTAAATTGAGGCTTTTGAACTCGGCCCACATGAGAGGAGACTGTTTTTACATCAATGATAGTTACCAAATAAGCAATTGGTATTGATTGCCCCAACTGTTCAGTGGCGTAATTGAATTGGAATCGCCGAGAAAGAATGAAAAGGAAAAGGAAGAGATTTTGGCCATGGGATATTTTTCATGATTCCATGGCCTTACTGCATTTATTGTGCACTCATAAAGGTGACTGTGGCAGGCAATAGCAGTTTGATGGCAACATTGATATATCAGGTGGTCTGAGGAGGAAGGAGAGGCAATTAGGAAAGAAAAATCAATGCAGATGATTCTTGAAATATAATAGAAATAGGATGACAAAATGGATGCTGATATGATCTTTAATTTGCTGCTAAACAACACCTTGCTGATGAGATTGGATTAGTTGAATGCTTTTAGAATTATAAATTACCTTGGATATTTGAGATAAAATCTATGCCTCCGTCATATCAAAGAGGTAAAATGATGATATTGCATTATGTTGGTATAAAGGATTTCATTATAAACAAATAAGCTCTTGATATGAAATTATTTTTTCCGTAGTAATTTATCAATTATATAAATGTTTTTATTCCCTACAATTTTATTCAATCATGGGCAAAGGTATCATTTTCTTCACCAATTGTATAGTGCAACACAAATACAATAAGGTTTATTTTGTTTAACGTATTTTCCCTTTTGTTTAGGGGTAATACATCTCACAGGCCTTCCCGTAATATCCCCCATAACTGCATTTCATGTTCACTGCTTTTGTTGTATATTGCATTTTATCTTTGTTTGATTTTGATATTTTTTATGCATTTGTTGTGGAAATAAAATTGAATGAATGAATTGAAAAATAAGACAATAGTACCATAAACAAAAAATATATTTGAGATTGGCCAAGAAAAGAAGAAACTGAATGAAGCAGAAACAAAATGGCTGTCAGATAGTATGCTACTTGTCATGTGCTGTTTTGTATTGTCATTTCATGGTCACACAATTCCTTCAATTTTATATGCACTTGACATTAATTTGACAATGAATATTTTCATTCCCAATATTATTTTATAAAAAAAAACCATGAGTCACATACGAGATGAAATAACCATTCTGCGATTGGTGTTATTTTATAATGGACCATATTCTATTTCTCTGGTGTATGGCTATTAACTCTCAAGTGATGGCACTTTGCTCAGATGGAAATGTAATTAAGAAAATTAGAAATCGTGACTTAAGAGAGGGAAGTTAAAATAACATAATGTAAAATTTGTCGCACTTTCTCTGTTTTTACCTGTAATAAGCTTAAGAAATGGGACAATTTCCAGGGTGTTAAAATGGTGATGAGGCAGACAAATACTTGACAAAATATCGCGCATCTCATAACCGTGATATCTATTTATCAATTGCAACTGATCTAGAAACAGGTGAAGCTGCGGCAACATCAAGGATTTCTAGTAATCCATATCATCCTGTCACGTGGGTTCAGGTAAGCTTCCACGTAAGCCCCATCAACATAAGAGTTCTCATTATAAAGTCCCATGTATCAAATTCATACCTTATTTCCACTCAAATGTTGTCTTAATTAAGACCAAATTCCAATTAGATTTCCACCTGTCTCTGTAGTTTAATATGTTCATTTGGGTAATGCGTACATTCAAAAACAGTTGATAAACCGAGCGCTGCCCTTTCTGTGTCCCACATGGCATGTACGAAATGGCAATAGGGACGGCATGCTATGTATAGACACATCTGCATTTACATTGGTCAATCTTTCATTTGACTGAGGCGTGCTCTCGAATGCGATTAACCGAGATGACTCCGCCGTTATCACATTTCACGGTTTCTGATTTGAGAATGGAAAAGCTATGATGTGCTCTTTTAAAACAAATTTTCCAATCTTAAAGATTGCAATGATGGTGTAATTGTATCGTGTTCATCCATGCATCGAAGAAGAGGATATTTTTTTTAATTAAATAATGACTGGGGTTATTTTTAGATGGTAATATATGTTCACTGATGTTTTATGTGGTTCCGGTATTAAAATAAGTTACTGTGATTATTCTTGCATGGTTTGAAGCATATATTAATATATTCACAGTATCTAGACTTCATGTCAGGCAGATCTTCCGGGGTTCAAGGGCAAACATGACGGAGAGGGAACACATTTCAATAATAGTGTAATATCGTAGTATTGTATTTAATTCTCAGGAGGTGTACCTTTGCATCAACTACTAGCTTTTATGATTTGTTTCTACATGCCTTGTGCAAAACCTTCGATCTTCTTGTTTAATGTTGATGTGACAGTATTCAGTAGAATTGAGTAATGCTCAAAATGTCTGATGTGAATTTCTGATCCTCTATAAAGTAGGAATTTTGCAGGTATTATGATTTTACTAAATTTGAGTGTTAACCCTTTCGATCTGATATATTGCCTCTGCGTTTCTTAAGGAGAATAAGAGAAAACCTTAAGATATCTCCACAACTTGGAGGCCCACAATGGTTGCATGATCTACCAAAACAACTTAATGAAAATGAGATGAACATTACTTTAACCATTGCGTTATCAATCCATGGTTGTAGGCTGGGAGCATGCCTGCATACAAACGTCTTCAAGATCAGATGGAACATGTTTACAATTCTACATCATGTTATAGAGCAGGAAGAGAATGTATACATGTTCATGGGCTCGTAAACAGATGAGGATGAGATTGGATTAGTTGAATGCTTTTAGAATT
>JXSR01S005446.1:31012-45509 GCA_000969725.1 Ophiothrix spiculata | reverse complement strand
ATGGCCAGGGATAATGTACCTGGATTTTGATGGATTGATTGAAGTTTCTACGCACGTTTAGCTGTGCACCATTTGCATTTATCGTATATTGACCAACGCATTACAGATTGGACTGCGCAGAGTGGGTTAAATTATAAGAGACACGTGGACAGAAAATAGGGTTGTTTTTATCGAATTGACTCAGTCTGTCTGGCTTTGTATAAGATGTGACTTGCTTGCTTAAAACTAAATGGCTTTTGTGGAGAATTTACTTGTAAATGCAATTTGGTTAGCCTGCTGCATGTAGAAGTCAGTTAAGATTAGTGGTAATGACAGAAGATATCAGTTGTTTGTTCTAAGGGTGGATAATGCATGGTTTTTAACCATGGCCATATTGTTAGAGTCAGGTACTTCTACCAAGAGTTTCTACGCACGTTTAGCTGTGCACCATTTGCATTTATCGTATATTGACCAAAGCATTACAGATTGGACTGTGCAGAGTGGGTTAAATCATAAGAGACACGTGGACAGAAAATAGGGTTGTTTTTATCGAATTGACTCAGTCTGTCTGGCTTTGTATAAGATGTGACTTGCTTGCTTAAAACTAAATGGCTTTTGTGGAGAATTTACTTGTAAATGCAATTTGGTTAGCCTGCTGCATGTAGAAGTCAGTTAAGATTAGTGGTAATGACAGAAGATATCAGTTGTTTGTTCAAAGGGTGGATAATGCATGGTTTTTAACCATGGCCATAGTGTTAATGTCAGGTGCTCCTACGAAGACTAAGTTGGATGTAGACACTAAAGGACTTTCAGTAAAAATCCTTGTTCCAAGTTATTGATTCAGTGGCAAATGACCAGCTACACAACACTGAATTGCATTGAATGTCAATTTGTTGTTGGAAGTGCATTTGAGTTTCTATTGGTGATGGTTCAAACTTTTCTCCAAAATCTGTGCTGAAAAGCCACAAATGTCTTGTTTCGATTAGAATGATAAGTAGTTCCATGAATTTTGTGAGAACAAGCCGAACAGAGACATTTAGAGGTAATTTATTCAAACAGCTAATATGTAGCACATCTGATAAAGATAATAAACATAGGGGAAGACACACTTAAGATAAATCGTGGACTTATATCAATTGATATTTTATGAAACTTCTTCTCCAATACCTGGTAATGGATATTCTCCAATTCCAGGTTGATATTGATGTAGAATGCTCTTTTGTAGGTTGCCTTGTTGTTTCTGTACTAAATATTGCAAGACAGTTTATAGGCTAGGTTTTTCCATGATCGTCTGTCACACACGTACGCATGCAATATTCAAGACTTTGTCACTTAGGCTATCCATCTTTTTCTCGCTTCATATCCTAATGGATCAAAAAGAAAGTATACCATGCATTATTGATAATAAGACCTATTTTTAAATTCTGATTTTTATAAGAAATTTACAAGTCATAGCTTTTATGAAAGGAGGAAGCTTCTAAGTTAAAAGACATTGATATACCCATTTGTTTTCTTAAAAGTATTCATCGTTTCAAGAAATTGTTTTATTCTTCATTTGATCAGGGACGTAATGTGACTTCCTCTCTTTCAAGTTTTATGAGTTCTTTGTTTTGATATCCTACCATAAAAGAATTGGAAGAGTTTATTTGCGTAAAAAATATTTTCACTTTGACTTTTTGTGGTGTATTATTATTTTTCCGTATCTTCATTCATGTTATTTTCCAGTAGCCTGAAAAAGAACCTGTAAGCATAGGGTCTTTTTACAATAATATATTCAATAACAACAACTGCTCGCCACATTATGTGTCTTTTACATGTCAGTTGTTAATTTGGTCATTTGTTTTTCTCTTCTGTCAACCGCATTTGCCCCTTGGCGCTGTCCGTGTTCAATACTTTATTACATTATCGACTAGGAAGGCATATTGGTCATTGAATTTGTTTATTATTTTGTGTCTGTTTCGCTTCATGTTCTATGTGCTTTTTCTCTGACCAAGTTTATTGCGCACACACATACATTTACTTTGACTCTAAGGCATGGCAATGACATTAAGTAACAGCGTCACTGCGTACTATATAGACAAATTACATCCCATCACGGCTTTACAATTCTCAACTATGCAAACTTATACCATGTTGAACATCAACCTCATCTCCAGATAATGTATGTCACAAGTTGAAACTTCAATTGAAATTGAGGCTTTTGAACTCGGCCCACATGAGTGGAGACTATTTTTACATCAATGATAGTTACCAAATAAGTAATTGGTATTGATTGCCCCAACTGTTCAGTGGCGTAATTGAATTGGAATCGCGGAGAGAGAATGAAAAAAAAAAGGAAGAGATTTTGGCCATGGGATATTTTTCATGATTCCATGGCCTTACTGCATATATTGTGCACTCATAAAGGTGACTATGGCAGGCAATTGCAGTTTGCTGGCAACAGTGATATATCAGGTGGTCTGAGGAGGAAGGAGAGGCAATTAGGAAAGAAAAATCAATGAAGATGATTCTTGAAATATAATAGAACTAGGATGACAAAAATGGATGCTGATATGATCTTTAATTTGCTGCTTAACAACACCTTGCTGATTAGGTTCGATGAGTATAATGCATTTTAAATAATAAATCACCTTGGATATTTGAGATAAAATCTATTCCTCCATCATGTCAAAAAGGCAAAATGATATTGCATTATGTTGCCAATTTAAAAGGTTGAAAGAATTTTATTTTATTAGAAATAAATTAGCTCTTGATATCACTTCATTTTTTCGTTAGTAATTTATTAATTATAAAAATGTTTTTCTTCTCTACAATTTTATTCAATCATGGGTATCAAACATTTTTCACAAATTGTTAAGTGCAACAAAAATACTTAAATACCACAGTACCATGGACAAAAAATATATTTGAGATTGGCTTAGGAAGGAAAAGACTGACTGAAGCAGAAACAAAATGGCTGTCAGATAGTATGCTACTTGTCATGACTGTCTTTCATTGTCATTTCATGGTCGCACAATTCCTTCATTTTCATATGTACTTGACATTAATTTGACAATGAATATTTTCATTCCCAATATTATTTTATAAAGAACCCATGAGTCACATATGAGATGAAATAACCATCCTGCAATTGGTGTTATTTTTTAATGGACCATGTTCTATATCCCTGGTGTATGGCTATTATCTCTCAAGTGATGGCACTTTGCTCAGATGGAAATGTAATTAAGAAAATTAGAAATGAGAAATCGTGACTTTAGAGAGGGAAGATAAAATCACTTTGTGTAAAACCGGTATCATTTTCTTAGTTTTAACCTGTAATAAGGTTAAGAAATGGGACAATTTCCAGGGTGTTAAAATGGGGATGAGGCAGACAAATACTTGACAAAATATCGCGCATCTCATCACCGTGATATCTATTTATCAATTGCAACTGATCTAGAAACAGGTGATGCTGCGGCAACATCAAGGATTTCTAGTAATCGCTATCATCCTCTCACGTAGATTCAGGTAAGCCCCATTAACATAAGAGTTCTCATAATAAAGCCCCATGTATCAAATTCATACCTTATTTCCACTCAAATGTTGTCTAAATTAAGACCAAATTCCAATTTGATTTCCATCTGTCTTTGTAGTTTAATATGTTCATTTGGGTAATGCGTACATTAAAAAACAGTTGATAAACCGAGCGCTGCCCTTTCTGTGTCCCACAAGGCATGTACGAAATGGCAATAGGGACGGCTCGCTGTGTATAGACACATCTGCATTTACATTGGTCAATCTTTCATTTGACTGAGGCTTGCTCTCGAATGCGATTAACCGAGATGACTCCGCGGTTATCACATTTCACGGTTTCTGATTTGAGAATGGAAAAGCTATGATGTGCTCTTTTAAAACAAATTTTCCAATCTTAAAGATTGCAATGATGGTGTAATTGTATCGTGTTCATCCATGCAGCGAAGAAGAGGATCTTTTTTGAAATTAAATAATGACTGGGGTATTTTTAGATGGTATTAAATATTTACTGATGTTTTATGTGGTTCCGGTTTTAAAATAAGTTACTGTGATTATTCTTGCATGGTTTGAAGCATATATTAATGTATTCACAATATCTAGACTGCATGTCAGGCAAGACTCTGGGATTTAAGGGCAAGCATGACGGGGAGGGAACTTATTTCAATAATAGTGTAAAATCGTAGTATTGTATTGAATTCTCAGGAGGTGTAACTTTGCATCAACTGCCAGCTTTGTGATTTGTTCCTACATGCCTTGTTCAAAACCTTCAATCTTTTTGTTTAATGTTGATGTGATGATAATGCTCAAAATGTCTGATGGGAATTTCTTTTGGGTAATTTGCAGGAATTATGATGATTTTACCAAGAAAGCCTTGCCGCTTACTAAGGACCATACGAGGGAACCCGGTTAAGATATCTGCCCATCTTGCAGGCCCACAAGGGTTGTACGATCCTCTAAAACAACTTGAACTAAAATATATAAAAATTACTTTAACTATTGCATTATCAATCCATGGTTGTAGGCTGGGAGCATGCCTGCATACAAACGTCTTCAAGATCAGATGGAACATGTTTACAATTCTACATCATGTGAGAATGTATACATGTTCATGGGCTCGTAAACAGACGAGTGGATGCGAGACTCCAGGTCTATTTGGAGTGGCAATTATTCAGCAGTGAACATCTTTATTCATAAACCCCTTCAAATGAGAGACAGAATATAGAGGCAGACCTTTTTTTCCTTCTTAGAAAAATGGTGACTGATAAATTTAATTGAACATCAAATTAAACATGTTAACTGTACTTATCCTTGAAATGACAATTAAACTTGAATTATTGTACAAATAATTTACTAATATGACTATTGATGTTATATAATATTTTTAATTTCAAGGGAAAATTAGAGTCAGGGCAGTTTAATATATCTTTTTTCTTTTTCCTTATTTCCCTTGATGTAAAGCATTTGGAGTATATAAATATCATTGCATAAATGTTGATTTGAGATAACATAAACAAATAACATGGATTAAAAATTGTAATAAATTTTGACAAATTAAAAGCCCAAGTTATTAATGCCTCAATCAGTTTACTAAGTAGCATACAGAATACACTGGGATGGGATCTGTCATAAAAACTTCAGCAATTTTGTTCAGTGAAATTAAATCAGATTTCTCCTGTTTGCTCTGAAAGAGGAAATAAACTAGTAATTGAGGAGGATTTCTTATAGCAAATTATAAGAACACTGATTAATGCTTGTGGCAAGTAGCTGTAAATAAATTAAATGCAGCCATTTAGAGCACTTTATTTTCTACTTTTCTTGATATACTTTTCACAATTGAATTTGTGTTGAAGGAAAAATTGAGATATTGAATGAGTATGTTGTAGATTAAATATGGAAAGGAATAGATTTTACAAAAAATTATTGTAATCGTTGTTTGCTGATATTTTTGATGCCATGAATTAAGGCAAGCTTCTGTAGGTATATTTATCAATCAATAGTTGTAGCTGACGGGCATATTTGCCTGTACATGGCATTATGTTTGCTACAGTGCCTTGTAGTCTACATGACAGCAAGAAGATTGTTTTTTTTTTACAGACGTGATTGACCACCGTTCACCGCAGAACGTGTGACGAGTAAATAATTGTTGAAACGGGATAGTTCATATTTTATGAACCGGTCGTTGTAATGGTTTTTAGTGGTAATAAGAGAAGCAGTATTACGAAGGAAGTGGATATATTTAAAGTAAATACAATGCTTAGTAAACATATGATGTTAGCTTTTCAACGATTCAAGAAAAAGTATCTATTACCAAATTATATCTTGTAATTAAAATAACTTTTTAATTTTTTATTTGATCAGGTATGAATTGTTTTTCTCACAGATTTTGATATTTGGTAATTATAGATGGCATTGGACAAATGGTTACTGGTTACTGGTAACATTTCTTGATAGAAGAGCCCACTTCAATTTTTTGGAGAATTTCCAATTCTGATTTGATAAAAAATACTTAAGGAGGTCAGTTCGTGCTCTTAAATTGCACAAGTTCTCTTTTCCTCAATCTATCTATGTTTTTCCTAAAGTCTTGGATTTTTTCTCAATTTAACTGGTTGCATAGAATTACTAATCACTTTGCAAAATTGCCTCGCATCTTTTCAACTCAAACCAAGCTGAGAAAAGGAAGTGATGATTTCGTTGAGCTAGGAATGGATGCTCACACCTCACATATGGTAATGATTCACTCCTAAGGTGTCAAAAAGTGACTTGTATGGTTGAGGTGTTTACGACTATGCCAAGGCATCTCTACCGCGGATCCTAGGCCTACTTGTATTCATAGCTCCGGGCTAAGTGATCAGTGACAGAATCATGTCACTTAATGCGGCATTTGTTGAACACTGCACGCAAGAATTTGTGACACTTTGCACATCTTTGGAAAATGCTTTTGCAGAGAGTAAATAATATTGTATGGAATTGGAACAAAGATTGAGGCTATGTAAGATCTCATGAAGCAATATAGGTCAAAAAGTCTTGATTTATTCCGCCTAGTTTAGATGAGTTAACATTTTCATGAAGATCCTGAAATTTATGTTTATCTAACTCCATAAGGAAAAGATGTTTGTTCAATAATGAATAGAAAAGCACATACAAACTGAATGGGTTTATAAAACAGTGAGAAATGCAACTCATTTGTAGAGAAGTTACCCTACAGGAGAATGTATGGAAGCAACTGAAAGAAAATTTTAAAGAAGCCCAGATACTTTTGAGTCGGCACTAATTAGCATATTGATGAAATTGATTATGGAGTACCGGTATTACTTGTTATCAGATCGTAATATGATGGAAACCTTCCATTCTATTAAAGATAATGATCAGAAGGAAATTGTGCTTTCAGCATTGAGTAGAAATCAGATATTGAAGTGTAATTTTCAGGGAAATTGAAAAAAATGTTGTGGAAATAAAAAATCAATAGTTTAAGGGCAATTTCTGCATTGCATGTAGATGTTTGATTGCTAAAAATGTTTTCAACATTGGTGAATATCAAACATTTAGAATTTGTAACATCTAAAGAAGTCTTACTGACCAGAAGGACAACAGTGTATCTACAAATGGACAACTAATTATCCAATAATTTCAAAAGAATCTTCTTTGCCTGTTTTTAAACAGGCAAAGGAGACAACTTAAAAGTGAAAATTTGAATAAATGATGTCGTGTATTATGAAGAAACAATGAACTGGAAAGATACGTGGTGTAGCCAGTAGCAATTTGAGCCCCAACGTAAGTGATGATACGATTAATGAAACATTACAGTCACTGCGTAACCACTTACAAGCTACACGATTACACAATGACGGCAGTCACTTGAAGATAATATCTATTTCTTTGCCACAGTTCCTTTATATATATGATATATTGATGTTACAATGATATTAGGGATGAGGTTGTTCCTACAAGTCCAAGATATTACTTCTTGTAGTATGAATTTGAACTTTGCCATTAGATATTGTGATATCAAGCAGTGGTTAATATCAAGTAGATATTTTATGGTTAGTTTTTTTCTTCTGACTTTGCAATTATACATTTAATTTTCTGAACAAAAGGTTTATGTTTTAAGGTAAATGAATATATAAAAATTCATAATATACGCATTTCTTGACATTTCCTAATAAAAGGCTGTGAAAATGTCACTTCTGCTAGTCTATTACTCAGTCTTAATGGACACTTGTCAATTGTTAACTCATAACCCGAGGCTTTTGAAAAAGACTGTCATATGAAATCTATATCAAGTATAGCAGCCATCTTGATATGGTCAAATTAGATGATACAAGGTTATGGGTTTATGGCTTCTTTTTCTAGATTTGTTCCTATGCAGCCGTGAGGAACAGATTTCCTCTTAATAATATTCTATTGCATTTTCTCTCTGTGTAGTTAGTTGTAGCGTAGAATTGTGTCATCTGCCTGTGTCGGCATACATTGATAACTGAATTTCTATGAAGAAGATGGCCTCACCTGTTTCATATGGTTCATCAACCGCTAGTTTTTCTTGTTTACGTTGGTTATTACAGTTGAGGTAAACTGTGCATTAGGAATACTTGAAATTTCTGGCAGTTGATTTTGTGAGGCTTTTCTTCTTGCAAGTTTTGAAATTTTCATGAGGTGTTTTGGAAAATTGACTGCATGAAAAATTTGTCATCACAAAATGATTGAATGTATAGCTTTTGCTGGTCCCACAAAATGAAGTTGAGCTTGTGACATTAAATAGAAATTTCTCTCAGAATTGTTTCATTTAAGTGTTACAAACATTTTCAGGTTAACACTGACTAGAAATTATTTTGAATCTTATATTGATAAATTCTTTATAGATATGATAAATTTGTGATATTATAAATATTGAGTATAAGACACATGAGTCAACACAAAACGATTTCCCTTTAAATCACTTCAGAATATGTTAGAGTTTGGAAGTCATTAGGTTGAGACCAAGGGCTGAGGTTTGGGCATGTAAGCAATTAGGCACAGGTTTCTGAAAGTGTTAATGCTATTTATTGTGGTCAGGGTAGAGCTTGATTGTGGTTATGACAGAGAATTAAGAACCTTAGGTTTTAAATAAAAATTTGAATTAAAATACAGAAAAAAACATATTCTCCATGTATATCTCTTTAAAATCAATTCAAAACATATTGCTGAAGTGTGCAAGTCATTAGGTGGTGGTTTGAGTATGTTATTAATTCTAGGCACAGAGTTTTAAGAGTGTTAATGCTATCTACTGTGGACAACACATATCAGTTTGAGGGGACATTGTGGATTGTAATGATGAAAGTGTATTTTATAGTTAGATGGAGTCATGGCACCTCAGAACTAAGAATCAAGTAATAAATAAATGCCTATCATTAGAAATATTTCTGAAAATTTACAATGTATCAATAGTTTCAATAAATCATAATAACCAAATTTCAAATAGGTGTTTATGTAGTCTTTATCAAAGACTCATTTTTGGTACATTATCACTAACAACGAACGTGAAGGCGCGAGATTGAGCGCTGAAGGATTTTGCGAGCACCGAAGGCGCGCGGTGTGTTTCCAATAATAAACTGGTCTGTGGTACAGACTAGTGTTTATGTTGCTGGTGTAACTTTAAAAGTATTTTGGTTTTTATGTTGTGATTATTTGATGATGACATATTTCATTGTTATGAAAGATGTTTACTAATTTATGATTATTGTTGACGCTTGAACAGAAACCCCATATATCCTTAGTCATAATTGCTCTCGATATCTCAGAGACTGCTCCAATTATGCGTGGTGTTCATCATTATCATTTTATTTGTTTCGCTAGCACTTGTGTTATGATAAACCGTAATAGATCATGCTAGACACTCAGGTATCACTTTACAGTTCTAGATTTTCAAGTTCATTAGGCCTATCATATTAAATGAATATTATGGCTGGCAGAAAAAAATGAGCTTGTGGCTTGGAAACATGATTGTTTGTAAATGTTTCCTAGTAGTAGTAATGAATTATAAGTCAGTTTTTGCATTTAAGCACAAACATCTTGTCTGGCTAGTTTGTATGTGTATTTTCTTAAGCATGAATTACTCAATGAATAGATAATTGAGAAACGGAATACATCAATTTGCCAAAAACATTATTCATTGTACATAGTAATCATGATTAATTTAAAAGTCTTAATACAAGTCGTAATGAACTAATTACCGCTTTTAATTTACTTCAATTATTTAGGCACTTTGGATAAACATTTGAGTAAACATGAGTGGCACCTTGACAGCAATATAAAAATATATAAAAAACAGGTATATTTTGATATACACATTTTTATTTCCATCGTAAAGGCATTTTTACTTAGTAAATTAACAGATACTGAATATCCAAGGAAACGTATTGTATGATAAATGCATTCAAACATCTAAGGGAAGCAATGAAACATTCAGCTTTTTAAAACCATTAAAAAGGAAGGAAAATGATAAAAATATGAATACAATATAAGTGCGTCAGAACAGGTTGCTAGCAAAAACCGCCCACACATTAGATTTTATGATTCAAGATAGTCAAAATACTTGATGGTCACCTGTAACAACAGAGTACATAGTTATAGGTCTAGTTTTCAAATAATTACACTTGTGTTTATATACCGTCATTAAGTCTTCAAGACTTTTAAAAAGCAAGAATTAGTGCCCAACTTGTCATTCAATTTGCCGAGCGAGGTAAGCCTTCCTGAATGGATTGGCTAAAGGATAATGTACCTTGATTTTGATGGATTGATTGAAGTTTCTACGCACGTTTAGCTGTGCACCATTTGCATTTATCGTATATTGACCAAAGCATTACAGATTGGACTGTGCAGAGTGGGTTAAATCATAACAGACACGTGGACAGAAAATAGGGTTGTTTTTATCGAATTGACTCAGTCTGTCTGGCATTGTATAAGATGTGACTTGCTTGCTTAAAACTAAACGGCTTTTGTGGAGAATTTACTTGCAAATGCAATTTGGTTAGCCTGCTGCATGTAGAAGTCAATTAAGATTAGTGGTAATGACAGAAGATATCAGTTGTTTGTTCAAAGGGTGGATAATGCATGGTTTTTAACCATGGCCATAGTGTTAATGTCAGATGCTCCTACGAAGACTAAGTTGGATGCAGACACTAAAGGACTTTTAGTAAAAATCCTTGTTCCCAAGTTATTTGATTCAGTGGCAAATAACCAGCCAAACAACACTGAATTTGCAATGAATGTCAATTTGTTGTTGGAAGTGCATTTGAGTTTCTGTTGGTGATTGATTCAAACATTCTTACTGAAAAACCACAAATGTCTTGTTTCAATTAGTATGATAAGTAGTTCCATTAATTTTGTGAGAACAAATCAAACAGACATTTAGAGGCAATTTATTCAAACAGACATTTAGAGGCAATTTATTCAAACAGCAAATATGTAACACATCTGATAAAGATAATAAATATAGGGGAAGACACACTCAAGATAAATCGTGGACTTATATCAATTGATATTTTATGAAACTTCCTCTCCAATTCCTGGTAATAAATATACTCCAATTCCAAGTTGATATTGATGTAGAAATGCTCTTTTGTAGGTTGCCTTGTTGTTTCTGTACTAAATATTGCAAGACAGTTTATAGGCTAGGTTTTTCCAAGATCGTCTGTCACACACGTGAGCATGCAATATTCAAGACTTTGTCACTTAGACTATCCATCTTTTTCTCGCTTCATATCCTAATGGATCAAAAAGAAAGTATACCATGCATTATTGATAATATGACCTATTTTTAAATCCTGATTTTTATAAGAAATTTTAAAAGTCGTTGCTTTTATGAAAGGAGGAAGCTTCTAAGTTAAAAGACATTGATATACCCATTTGTTTTCTGAAATATTAATCGTTTCAAGAAATTGTTTTATTCTTCATTTAATCAGGGACATAATGTGACTTCCTCTCTTTCAAGTTTTATGGGTTCTTTGTTTTGATATCCTATCATAAAAGAATTGGAAGGGTTTATTTTGCGTAAAATATTTCACTTCGACTTTTTGTGGTGTATTATTATTTTTTTATCTTCATTCATGCTATTTTCCAGTAGCCTGAAAAAGATCCTCTGAACATAGGGTCTGTTTTACAATAATGTATTCAATAACAACAACTGCTCGCCACATTATGTGCCTTTGCATGTCAGTTGTTAATTTGGTCATTTGTTTTTCTCTGTTATCAACCGCATTTACCTCTTGGTGTCGTCCATGTTTAATACTTTATTACATTTTCTACTAGGAAGGCATATTGGTCATAGAATTTGCTTATTATTTTGTGTCTGTTTTCCCTTCATGTTCCATGCGCTTTTTCTTTGACTAAGTTTATCGAGCAAACACATACATTTACTTTGACTCTTAGGCATGGCAATGACATTAAGTAACAGCGTCACTGCGTACTATATAGACAAATTACATCCCATCACGGCTTTACAATTCTCAACTATGCAAACTTATACCATGTTGAACATCAACCTCATCTCCTGATAATGTATGTCTCAAGTTCAAACTTCAATTTGAATTGAGGCCTTTGAACTCGGCCCACATGAGTGGAGACTATTTTTACATCAATGATAGTTACCAAACAAGCAATTGGTATTGATTGCCGGCGTAATTGAATTGGAATCGCGGAGAAAGAATAAAAAGGAAAAGGAAGAGATTTTGGCCATAGGATATTTTTCATGATTCCATGGCCTTACTGCATTTATTGTGCACTCATAAAGGTGGCTATGGCAGGCAATAGCAGTTTGCTGGCAACAGTGATATATCAGGTGGTCTGAAGAGGAAGGAGAGGCAATTAGGAAAGAAAAATCAATGCAGATGATTCGTGAAATATAATAGAAATCGGATAACAAAATGGATGCTGATATGATCTTTAATTTGCTGCTAAACAACACCTTGCTGATGAGATTGGATGAGTATAATGCTTTTAGAATTATAAATCACCTTGGATATTTGAGATTAAATCTATGAGTCCATCATGTCATAATGGAAAAATGATATTGCATTATGTTGCCAATTTAAAACGATAGAAAGAAATTTATTATAATTTAAACAAATAAGCTCTTGATATCATATTATTTTTTCCTTAGTAATTTATCAATTATAAAAATGCTTTTCTTCTCTGCAATTTCATTCAACCAAGTGCCAAGGTATCAAACATTTTGTTCACAAAATGTTTAGTGCAACACAAATACTTAAAGACCACATTACCATGAATAAAAATATATTTGAGATTAGCCAAGGAAAGAAGAAAGTGAATGAAGCAGAAACAAAATGGCTGTCAGATAGTATGCTATTTGTCATGTGCTGTCTTGTATTGTCATTTCATGATCATACAATTCCTTCAATTGCATATGCACTTGACATAAATTTGATAATGAATATTTTCATTCCCAATATTATTTTATAAAAAAACCATGAGTCACATACGAGATGAAATAACCATTCTGCGATTGGTGTTATTTTATAATAGACCATGTTCTATATCTCTGGTGTATGGCTCTTAACTCTCAAGTGATGGCACTTTGCTCAGATGGAAATGTAATTAAGAAAATTAGAAATGAGAAATTGCGACTTAAGAGAGGGAAGATAAAATGACTTTATGTAAAACCGGTATCATTTTCTTAGTTTTAACCTGTAATGAGGTTAAGAAATGAGACAATTCCAGGGTGTTAAAATGGGGATGAGACAGACAAATACTTGACAAAATTTTGCAAATCTCATCAGCGTGATATCTATTTATCAAATTGCAACTGATCTAGAAACAGGTGATGCTGCGACAACATCAAGGATGTCTGGTAATCGCTATCATCCTCTCATGTAGGTTCAGGTAAGCCCCATTAACATAAGAGTTCTCATTGTAAAGCCCCATGTATCAAATTCATACCTTATTTCCAGTCAAATGTTATCTAAATTAAGACCAAATTCCAATTAGATTTTCACCTGTCTCTGTAGTTTAATATGTTCATTTGGGTAATGCGTACATTAAAAAACAGTTGACAAACTGAGCGCTGCTCTTTCTGTGTCCCACAAGGCATGTACGAAATGGCAATAGGGACGGCTCGCTATGTATAGACACATCTGCATTTACATTGGTCAATCTTTCATTTGACTGAGGCGTGCTCTCGAATGCGATTAACCGAGATGACTCCGCCGTTATCGCATTTCACGGTTCCTGATTTGAGAATGGAAAAGCTATGATGTGCTCTTTTAAAACAAATTTTCCAATCTTAAAGATTGCAATGATGGTGTAATTGCATCGTGTTCATCCATGCATCAAAGAAGAGGATCTTTTTTGAAATTAAATAATGACGGAGGTTATTTTTACATGGTAATAAATGTTCACTGATGTTTTATGTGGTTCCGGTTTTAAAATAAGTTACCATGATTTTTCTGGCATGGGTTGAAGCATATATTAATATATTCACAGTATCTAGACTTAATTTCAGGCAGGTTTTCCGAGGTTTAAGGGCAAACATGACGGGGAGGGAACACATTTCAATAATAGTGTAATATTGTAGTATTGTATTGAATTCTCAGGAGGTGTAACTTTGCATCAACTGCCAGCTTTTATGATTTGTTTCCACATGTCATTCCTTGTGCACAACCTTCAATCTTCTTGTTGATGTGATGATATTTAATAGAATTAAGTAATGTTCAAAATGTTTGATGTGAATTTCTGATTTTCTTTTGGGTAAGAAATTTTCAAAAATTATAATTTTACTAAATTGGGTGTTTTTCCTTCTGATCCACGTTTCCTAAGGAGCATACAAGGGAACCTTAAGATATCTGCCCATCTTGAAGACCCACAAGGGTTTCATGATCTACCAAAACAACTTATTGAAAATGAGATGAGTGGTACTTTAACCATTGCATTATCAATCCATGGTTGTAGGCTGGGAGCATGCCTGCATACAAACGTCTTCAAGATCAGATGGAACATGTTTACAATTCTACATCAT
>JXSR01S005444.1:4729-15779 GCA_000969725.1 Ophiothrix spiculata | reverse complement strand
ATTATGGTTTAATACAGTGTGTTTTTGATACTTATGATCAACTTGAAATTTGATGTACTCACGCAAAATAAAACAATGTTGCCATATTTTTTTTTCTTTTTTGGTTATATGAATTTTAAACTAAGCAACCACGCAACATAAATAACCGTCAGCGAAAAAATCACTGACTTTCCAGGATTCGAACCTGGGCCTTCGCATTACTAGCGCCACCAAGGAATTTTTATAGGGGAAACACCATTTTGATTTCACCGCCGTGTAAATCCTATAGGAAGGCGACCATCTTGGATTGTCGCTCATGGATGATGAGTTATTGTACCTCCGGCATTTTACGGCTACTTGTGCCTCACATAGAGAGTCTTCACAACAGATTAGCGGGAAACTTTGATCATAGCAAGTCACAACACATGCTACTTGAAACACAGACACTGTTTGCGTGTGAAACAAAATGCACACGCTGTATATGCATCAAGTGAAGATTTTCGCGATCTGCATGGATATCAGACCAAACTCCGAATATATCCGGAGGTACAATAACTCTGCTCCATGAGCGACACAAGATGGTGGAGAATACTGGTTCCCCTATAAAAATTCCTTGAGCGCCACGCTCTACCAACTGGGCTAATGAGTCAGTCGATTTATGTTTAATGTTGCCAGATGTATAATATATTAATATCTAGGTATTTTTTGATGGCAATGCATGGTTCATTCTGTAGTTAATACATTTTGTGGCATTCAAATACTACATAGAGGTAAAACAGTGAAATCTATCTATTCCAAGGTACTGGTTAATAGTCTTCATTGCCAGTACCGAGGGTTGGATAGATTGCACTACTTCACAGATAAAACCATATGGTATTTGATTTATTACATCTCACTGTGACTTTGGGGATAAGGTTGTAGGGAAAGTAGTAAAAACTACCAACCGGGAAGTAGCTTTTGATCGGCCAATTATTGAACATGATAATTAATGAAGTGTAACAGTTGTATATATGACCCAAGTGTTCGCGTTTGATATTAAAAACAAAAGCTTATTAATCATATCATAACTTGTCGTGCTATATTATGACAAATCAAAATTGCAACTGCTTGGTCGTCTGCCGCAGCTACAAGCTACAATGCGACACCTAATCTGAAACCACCTTTATGGAGCCAAGAGACAAATCTCTGCATTCAATGCCAATCTGGGACTTATCTGTTGTGCAGATTTCTGCATTGTGAAAGACATCATGCATTTCTGTTGTGGTTTTGTTATGGTGAAACATGAGCTCTGAATTAGGTGATTTCCTACCGCATGATGGATAGTGCCATAATTTGAATATCTAAAACTGTTGATTTAAAAAGAAAAAACTTTGTGATTTTGTAAATGTTGTGAATGTATTTTTATAATATCTTTACTCTTTGCATTTGTTGATTGTGCAAAGAGACAGTCGCCAGTCAATCTTAACAATTTTGTACTCATTTCTGCACTCTGTAGGTAACCATGGTAACTAACCAGCAAGGAGTGATCTGAGCTGAGGGGAATCATTTCTATTTCTGAACACTTAGTCAGGTCTTATTTCTATGTTTTTGGAGTATCACCAAAGCAAGGTCGTTATAAATTAACCACAACAGACCCCAAACCAATCGGAGTCATTGTCAACGCTGAAAGTTCCATTGAAGAAATGGTAAAATTTGACTTGAAAATTTTTCATATGGACCAAGATTTTGTTTATTGGGCTATTAAATTATACAAATTTGTTGGTCAGATCAGCTAATTGGGTGACAGATCTCAACAAGATCAAGTTTTACCACTCATATAAGGTGTAGTACTAAATCAGTGGTTTAAATGAGCAAAACTTATGCTATCTATGTTGGTCATCAGGAACATACGGAATGTGTTCCATGATATAGGTACTTGTAATTGATTGTACATAATGATTATTTTCTTGTTTATACAATTTATTAAGGACTTGTTTTATAAATGCTGCTGTCTTAAGACAAATTGTAGGAGATTTATATAAGGTAGAACTAAACAGAATATGGGATGTTCGACAACTAAGAATTAGATTATTAACAATAACATGGCATATTTTGCTTCAGTAGTACATATTAATTACAGATAAAAACTTATTTCATAGTATAGTGTGTTGAAAGTATAAATCAACTTGATTTAATTGTTTTTATTTTTTTTGTCTTTATTGTTTCATTTGTTAAAACAATTTTTTTTCCATATTTGTCACAAAAAGTGCATGAAAACGGTTGGTTGTCCAGGGTGTCAGTGCTGGAAATGCATTATGCATGATCACGTTGGGCAGTCTAAGATGAATAGGCGGTACTAATGTTGATTTTAGTTCCAACAAAATTAATTTGAGTTAATACAGAATATAGGTAACTTTTTGCAATTGTTAAACAAAAAAAGAGCAACAGAATAATATCCTTAAATTTACATACCCAAAATGGTTTTAGGTATTTTCTTTCACAAATGGCATTTTCTTTAACAAATGGTACCATAAGGCTGCAATCACATAGAAGTATACGGTATACGATTTTTGCTATAAGCGAATAGCAGAGGCACTCATATTCTTATTGACGGGGATAATTACCTGTTTATTTCAAATATGAGTACCTTCCTCGGGAGCATATAGCAAATATTGTATACCACATACTTCTATGTGATCGCAGCCTTAGGCTAGCTGTTTTCTCAGAAACTGAGTTTCCAAGACACCATACTTCAATAATCAACGTGCAAGTGCAAGAAATTGAACCATTTTAAGAACGACTGACATATGGAGGGGAATTGTGAGGTTAAGTTACATTCCAGTGCACGGTAAACAAACTATAGGCAAAATAAATATTTATTGGACAATTTAAACAGAAATCCATGCAGGGGCCCGGGTGCAGGGGTTGCATTTACAAACAATCAATGGGCCTTGTACTCTGTATTTTGTTTACACTGTCCAGTAAATGATTGTTTAGCCTGTAGCATGATATACCAGACATGACAGATACAATTTTCTGGCACTCACTTGATGAATTGTCTGTATCTCACCTGGTGAAACGTACATGCTGCTCATTTGGTATCCACTAATTTAGTGTCCTTGTGCTGGGCGATATGTCCACAAGTTCAAGTACATGTAGATTTCATCATGTGCTGGGTATAACCAGAGTAATAATGTGACCTGGGAAAACCTGTCACATGTGAAACCTACTATAAGCTAAATAATCATTTATTGGACAGTGTTAACAAAAATCCAGAGTACATGGGCCCATTGTTTGCGAATGAAACCCTATCATGGATTTTTGTTTAAATTGCTTAATTTTTATTTTGCCTATACATACCAGATCTCATTGATTCAGATAAGGCTATAATCAATAATGTATCTCAAATAATTATTTACTTGATCAAGCCAATGTTTATATATCTAAAGGCATAATTATATAACATCTTGTGAGTTCAACTAAAATATCATAAATTTTGAATACATTTCTGATGATGGATTATACATCGTACAATTTTGGTTTTTCTTTTCCCTTTGTGGAACAGGATTTTCTAACAACTTCATGTGGCATTATCTGTCATTTTTTTAACTGGAGTTCTTTTGAATTATGACTTTAAAGATCTGTGTGTTAATTCTCAAATTGCCTATAAATATGAGTCACAATCTTCTGTTGCACAACTTATGAAAGAGATACTTTAAAGACCACTTTAATGATTACTACATCCAAGTTCCAAAAAATTTATTTTTCTCATCAGTAAATGTTATACTAATAAGCCTCACATGAGTGAGAGGTAGTTACCTATCTGCTTTGCAATAACAAAATTGCCATTTTGTAAGATATGGTATTGATATTGACTCTGTAACTAATGAACCCATTTATTGTTGGTTTATACAGAAATATTAACAAAATAAAGAAAATTGGTTTGTATTTTTCTTGTGTCTTATATTCCATTTTGACAGATGTTGTATTTATTTACCTTTTTTGGGGGAGGGGTGGTTGAATCATTGATATTTTAAGAGTCCATATGGACCCTGGATTTTTATCGCTTTTAAAAATAGTGTTCTCCATATTATTTTTCTTTAAAATTGTACACAGTGTTACACCAACTCAATTAAATTCATATGAAACAAACAAAAAATTAAAAATCCTTCATTCCGTTGCAAAATGGCGGTCAGATTTCTAATACTTGTTAAATTTTAATTTTTTACTGAAAAATTTCCCACCAAAAATTGGAAATCTGCTTTTCCAAAGGAATTTTTAATGAAAATTGGCTCATAATAGCAGATTAAATTACAAATACATTGCTGAAATAAAAAAATATAAGTTTTTTTTGTTTCTGTTCAAAAATTGAACAGCACCATCATTTTACAAATTTATGCTAATTATCTAAAAAAATCATGCTACCGATTTGATTTTTTTTTGCACCAAAACATGCACAATCCCTACCTTGACAATTACACAAAACAGCTTTATTGGGTTATGTTTAGACTTACTAGTAAGTCGATAATATTATCGATAATATTATCGACTTACTGGGCTCCATTGAACAGTGGTTAATTTTGCCAATTTTTTGAAGTCTCATTTTGAACAACTCGCATCATGAAAAATGTGGGAAATGTGCTCTTTCACACCTTAGCAAGTTGCTTAAGCCGTAGGCCATGGTAGTCAAGGAGTTTACTAAACATAAACTTGTGAAAATTCATGATCATTTTTATGTAAACAATCACCTAAAATTAACAAATGCATGATCAAAGTACACATTTTGATTTTTTCAATCAACAAACACTTAAGTAGATACTCATTTATATTGTTAACAATAATACATGAGTGATCCAACAAAAAAGGAATGGCAAACAGCAAAAAAGTCATGTGCTAATTTTAGCACATGAGAATGCATGCGTTGTACAGGAAGAACCGTCAAACTGATCATGCTGGTGTGGTCCTCTAGGTTATGTTGTGTTTACAAAATCCAGGGTCCATATGGACCCCCTTATGCACTTAGTGTTAAATATATGTCATATAAATAATTTAACCACAAATTTATAATGCCAAACTTCACAATATGAATATATCATATAACTATATGTGTACCACCGCGGCAAAAGGGTCCAGTTGTCGGCTCGTACATGTTGCTCCTTGTAGCATATCTAATGTATGGTATTTGTATACATCAGATATGCTACAATGAGCTACATGTAGGAGTCGACAACTGGACCCTTTTGCCGTGGCGGTACACATATAGGATCATTAGGATACTAGACTGGACGGTTTTTCGAGTAGCCTTAAAAATGACCCCTAAACAAGGATTTCACGCCGTTATTCCTTTCATTTTACCCCCTTAACAAGTTTTTCTAAATAAACACCCTTAATCAAGTTTAAACCCTAGCATTACCTATGCCAGTGAATAAAGTTTTAAAAATTACCCCTGAACACATTTGGTCGGATTTTGAAAATATACCCCTTTTTGTTGAAAATCAGTGTTTTCTGACCCCTAAACCTGACCGTGCCTCTTGACAAAAATATCCCCCTTTTTCCGTGTTTTTTTGTTCACGCATGTGTACAACAGTATGGCTAAGTGGCCCCCCTGGGGGGGGGGGGAATATCTCGCCCTTCTCGGATTTTTGAAAATATCGATCTAGTGTGTGCGTCTGTAGTTGTTTTAATTTTAGTGTAGTGCGCCTTATCAATCATGATTGCGCAATGCAATTGCAACTATTAAACTATCAGACTCGTCACTGCATTGATCGCCAAAGTATTAAGCATGCATATTTTGACATTTTGTGGATCAAATCTTAAGTTTTTTAGCTAAAGCAATGGCAGCATCAAACTGCAGGTCCGGAAATCAGGTAAGCTTATTACTGCCTAGTAAAGATATCAAGAATTGAATTGCTAGTTCATGAAGTTAATAAGCTTACATAAATACTTAAACACCCAAGTAGTTAGTTATCACAAAAGCCTATGTAGCCTTACTTATAGATTAATAACTGCTTATTACTTGACACAAGTGAAATTGTACAAAAATATGCACCGCGTGCTGAAGTTGGAGTTGTCGGCACTAACGAGGCGCAGTCGAGTGAGTGTCTTCAGTACAAGGTGCATTATTTTAGTACAATTTCACGAACGCCAAGTAAAGTAAAATTAATCTATTCATACACAACAATGATTAGAATGAAATTGTAAACAAATAAACAGCATAATTATTTGAAAATGTGTTTGCTAATGCTATTTCAATAAAACATATATATAGAAAATACAACCATTAAAATACAATAAAATGCAGGCATTTATATAGCGCTCTTACATGAAAAAAAACCAACCCACGTATCACAGCGCTTAGCCTAACAAGAATAAAATGAAACAAATGAAGTACAATAAATCAAATATCAAATAAATAAGTATTTAAAAGAGACCTGAAGGTTGCCAGTGATTGGGCATGATGGATGTAGGGAAGTTTATTCCAAAGGAATGGACCAGCAGCAGAGAAGCCTTTTTCACCAGTGAGAGTATGTGTGCGAGGTTCTGGTTCTATACTCCTCAACACCCATAACCCTCCTAAAAGGGGCAAAACGAGTAGGGTGGTGCAGTTCAAAGTTTTATGTTTTTTCTTTTTTGGGGGGTAAATTCGGTGTGGCGTGATGCACGTTGGACCGGGCGCAGAGTCGTGTATAGTGGAATTGCCAAATGACCTTTCAGTGCTTGATGCAAAATGGACAGGGGGGTAGATTTCCTTCTGTCTTGTAGTGGCTCCCATTCCAGGTCTTGCTTCATTTTTGTCACACTATTTGTTTTATCATAGTCACATTTAACAAAACAAGCACCCCTGTTCTGAACAGATTCTAATTTTTATGTGTGTTCTTTTGTTGAGGAGTCTTGTATCCTGGGCAGAAGATAAACCGCCTCTTGTTGGTGTGTACAGTTGAATAAGATCAGTTATGAATGCAGGTGATTTAGATGAGTCGTCCCATGTTAATCATTGTTAATCATAGTAATTTAGATTCACATTTCTTTTTTAAATGAAACTTGCCATACAAGCGCGAGCATGTTACGCGTATGCGTACATGGAATTGTACAAAGCACTACGCGATACGCAGCATGCAACTAGATGAGATTAATGAATGTGTATAAGTTACAAACTGTCCAATCAGATTTACAATTTTAACGCGTACTTAACGCAGAGTGTATGAATATACAATAATTTCCCCAAAACTCCCAGGCATAGCGGGGATTCAACGATTCATGATCCACTTTTCATCCTCAAGGTTGCACTTACCCAAAATTTCTGGCATTGGTACCACTGCCAGAAGGGAGCTCTGCATTCGAGCCTATCACATAAGTGCACATACCCAATGTCGCAAGAAATGGTAATTTCCATCAAATATGTGTACCGCCGCGGCAAAAGGGTCCAGTTGTCGACTCCTACATGATGCTCATTGTAGCATATCTGATGTATACAAATACCATACACTGATATGCTACAAGGAGCAACATGTACGAGCCGACAACTGGACCCTTTTGCCGCGGCGGTACACATATGCACTGAAACACTTAAAAATTTAAGGATTATTCATGCTTACCCAAAATTTCTGGCAGTGATATTGGTACCACTGCCAAGAAGGGAGCTCTGCAATCAAGCCTATTTTAAGTTTTGCGCAATACGCAGAACTTATAAAATAGTCGCTTGTGCACTTCATGGAACTTTCAAGATGCATTATGGGATATATGAAAGTACCATAGTCTATTTGGTCTGTAATCAATTATCTATTTTCTTGAGTTTCATATACCGTACTAGTCTCATTTCAACTTTTTAATTTTCCTAATTAATGCCTCAATATTTATTTTCAGGGAAACCATGGTAAAAATAGAGAAGTTCAACTGTCAAAGAAACTTTCATATGTACTGAGACATAATGCAGTGAAGCTTGGATTCAGAATTGATTCAGGTAAGATGAAACTTTTACAGTGAAGTCCACTAGTTTTTTATGAGCCACCAAATATTTGGTGCCACAAGTCTTGTTGTTACAATGCATATTCGTAATCATAATGGAGCATTGGTGACGAAAACCACCAAATATTTGGCATCACATACAAAACTGCGTGGTGACTTTGATTTTGATCATGTTATTATTAGAAAATACATTGGAACTGATATTAGTTAGGCCTATTTCTTTCTTTCAATTCATAAATCAATTTAATTTCTGGTAATTTGCTAACTGAGCATTTTATGATACTGCTTCACATCTTAGCGCATATATCCCGGCACGGCATATGTCATAACAACCTTTATTCAACAATATGTGAAATACAAAGGCAGTACATATAAATAATACACATTCCAAAAGTATATTACTTGCCACACAGACACCGTGCTATATAATCAAAATGATTGATGCCATCGTTTAAAGTCAGATCTTATATAGTAAATCAATTAATAAGATATTCATTGAACCTTTTGACATTGTGAAATTGTCAATGATTGCATCTAGTGTGTGTGTTTGCTTTCTTGACAATTAGTAAAGGGAAACTTTTAGGCCCGTATTCCAGAAAGGTGTCTAGCTAGACCACGGTTTAACTGAACATCAACTGTCCAGGAATGATACGCACCATTGCAGCTTTCAAGTGGAACAGTTCAATGAGTCGTGCTGTTGATGAGAATTAAAACCGTGATTTAGCTAAACACCTTTCTGGAATACGGGCCTGAGTTTTCCTCATAAATGTAAATATTATAATGCAGATGCACAAAACATGTCTTTAAATTGATTACTAATCATATCATGACACTTATTGTTAATGCAGGTGGATATATTGATGTCCAAGATCTTGTAGATCATGCAATGTTTAAAGGATTTACCATGGAAGACATCAGGAATGTTGTAGCAAACAATAATAAACAAAGGTTTACTTTGAGAAACAATCCATCCACGTGGAAACTACAAATCTGTGCTAATCAAGGCCACTCATTTGAGGTAAGAATCCAAACCGAGGGACTTTATAAGTCTGGACACAGGCTATAGGCCAAACAATAATTTATTGGACAGTGTAAATGAAAATCCAGAGTACAGGGCCCTATGTGTTTGTCAATGCAACCCCTGCATGGATTTTTGTTTAAATTGTCCAATAAATGTTTATTTTACCTATAGATAATTATGTAGTCATAAAGGGGCAATTCATGATCCACATTTCACCCCCAAGGTCACCTCTATCAAAATTGAGTTTCTTTGCTTATAAGAATCCTCAACTGGTATAGATGTTACGATCCCCAAACCATTCTGCCATTTTTCCGCTAATACATTGCGAAGACTCTGTAAGTGTGGCACGCAGGGCCGTAAAAGACTACACATGCGATTATGGTGTTTACCATAATAAGGCCAAAAAAAATAAATTGTTATGTTGCCCTCAGTGACAGACCTTATTCAAAAATTAAAGCACTCAATTTTACTCAGATTGGGTGTTTTTTTGAGAAAATATTGTGAAAATAGTGGAAAATGCACCCAAATTTGCTAAATTAGGTGCTTTCAAAAAAAAAATAAATAATAATTTGTTTTGGCCTAATTGACCTTTTTTGTTCTTTCCTTTTTCCTTTTTTTAATAACCATGCAGCTTCCTGATTTAGAGTTGACTCCTATCACAGATGCAACCCAATATCCTACTGTTGTCCATGGAACTTACTTTAAATACTGGGATGCAATTCAAAAGGAGGTATGTAGGTCAGGATTTCACGTTTGGTCAAAAGATTCTCAGAGAAAGCAACAATCAACTCTAGAAAAATGAGGAATCAGCCAGTTTACAATGAACACAGTACAGCAGTGGTTCCCAAACTTTGGATGGCAACCATCATGGGCAATATGTAGGGTTGCTGAACTTGTTAGGATATGTGAAAATTGTGATAAAATAAGTTATTTTGGTGTCACCGCCAGTCTTTTATATTTATACAAAATTAGCCAAACTTTGATTGTTATCAAAATGGTCTGGGAATTACTGCTGTCTGCAATCCTATAAATTCAGACTCAAAAGGCATTTTATCTGTGCAGTGATCATATTTGTAAAGTGCCAAACTTTCAAACTCTCTTTTTCTTTTGGTTCCTACCATTTTTTATTAACTGGTTCCAACTATACTTTGATCATCACTAAATTGTGAGACTTTTCTTCATCCGCAAGTAAACAAACCCACTTACATGTGTTCCATTGATACTGATGCACGAGTCACACATACGACGCATGGTACGTCTCCTGCAGTTGTGCCGTGTACAGCTATGCACATGATTATCTGCATAAACTCATGATGTAAAAAGGCTCATCTATTTGGTGTTGATCAAAGTATAGTTCAAATATCATGTCACACATACATTTGGCCTCACACATCCAATAATGAGAGCTTTTACTATATTTAGTTGCAATTCAATGCTATTATTTCTACATAGCAAAAGACCTTCCATTATTGACTACCAATCAGGCTTAACTTCAATTTGAACAATATCTATGGTCATGATGATAGTCTTCGTCAACTCTTTGGTGAAAAGTGACGATCCGATAAAATTTAGTTTCATTGAAATAAATGAGAAAAGATTTGTATGCATGCCGGGTATGCATGGTCCTCTTCAGATTTGTATGTTGCAATTGAGTGATGTTTGAAATGTTTATTGCAGGGTCTGAAGAGAATGAATCGAACACACATCCACTTTGCCCAAGGAGAGCCAGGAGAGGAGGGAGTTATCAGTGGTAGGTTCTAAGATTATGTAAATATTATAAAGACTCCAAAAAAAGTATCACCTCGAACAAATGGCTCCTTTGCCAATACGGAATATACGCAAACATAATTTGACGATTGTGTGCATAAGCGCAGGAGTTTCAGCTTTCATTTGACACCCTATTTCTGACAATTAACTGAGAAACACCGAAGTAATGAACTTTTAAAACCCTCAAGGTCGTTTTTTAAAAGTTGCAAAACAAACCAGTAATGCAAAAATAAGGATCAATATGAGGTGAGTGAGTTTAGTCAATTAAGCACACGGTCTTTCAAAAGCATGCGTCATTGGTGTCTAAGCATCATCCATCCAGATATTTATTTTTCTATA
>JXSR01S005443.1:0-10791 GCA_000969725.1 Ophiothrix spiculata | reverse complement strand
ACATGCTGTGAATCAAGAATCAAATATAATTGGGTGTCATCCGCATAGATCATTGTTTCAACACCGTAGGATCTAACCAAATTTTCTAACGGCGCGACATACGTAGTGAACAAGAAAGGTCCGGCAACAGATCCCTGCGGAACAGAGCAATCCATGAAATGAATATCATATATATATCTAGAACTGAACATAATTTAGCTGTGAAATTTCATATGGGGATTATGAGACAAATATGAGCAATATTTTGGTGACAAAATTGTTAACTCAACCCAATAATGACCTATCATCTTTGATTGGTCCAAAACCGGTCACCGTCACATGAATTGAATAAGGGTCACTATTTGAGACCAATACTCTGCCTCAGCTTCAACGCAATTCCATGTCTGGATGGGGAAAATGAGCACCAAACACTTCACCTACCGTAATTTACCGTAAAGCTGTTGATATGTATCATAGTGATATAGGCAATGCACAATCAAATCAGCAAGCTATCATCAGTTGGGCATAAAGTAAGATAACTATTTACAACATGCTCTCGTGTCATTCTGGACTAAAATTTTCAACTTTTCATATTTATTTGGAATTTTATCTTGATATTAAGACATGATACAGTTACGATTTCTTTGAAACATCAAACGTGTTATAAATTTGTAAAATGAAGGTAGAACACTTCATATTGGGAGATGCTACACTAAGCAACCGTACAGTTAATGGACAATTTTCAGTCAATATAGCGTGTTTTACACGCTTAAAGTGACCCGTATCCAGAATGTAATCCGATTGTTCAACTTATTGATATTGACCACATATGTCAAGAATCAATTGCATATGATGCAATGTCCTTGGTGTTCTGACTCATGTAACCAATACAGGTATCTCTTTCACTTATGTAGGTCTATTAACTATATAAGCGACTCATACCTTGAATGTTAACCGAGTGTCAAACTTGAGTTCTTTCCCATATTCCGTCAAAGATCCATTGTATTTGACACACGCAGTTTGCTGTTGCGAATGGCCTGGAAGCTTGAACATTCTGTAGGTTGATGACACGTATTTATAATCACCTAAAGAGAAGATGAAATATAGAAATTAGAGTTAGCTCCACATAGCTTATACATATGACCAAGTCAATAACCTTGGGGAACCCCAAATACCTTATACACACGCACTTTGCTGTTGCGAATGGCCTGGAAGCTTGAACATTCTGTAGGTTGATGACACGTATTTATAATCACCTAAAGAGTAGATGAAATGTAGAAATTAGAGTTAACTCCCCATAGCTTATACATATGACCATGTAAATAACCTTGGGGAACCCCAAATACCTTATACACACGCACTGCTGTTCTGAATTTCTTGGAAATAAAAACATTATAATCACCTAAACAGCAGATAAAGTGAAAGAATTTAGCGTTAGTTAATTCCTCATACCTTATACTAGAACTGGTATCGTTCCCCTGATCGCCCCCTCCCACGGACCCAGCAACGAGCCCAGCGTGCTGCCTGGGCGAGAGCTCCCTTGTAATCAACTGTGGCTAAGTGGATGTTGGACAAGGCACTGTAAACATTTTGCTGTTGCGAATTGCCTGGAGGCTTAAACATTTCTACGTTGCTGAGATATATTTATAATCTCCTATAGAGTAAAGTAATTAGGCTAAAAATAATACAATGACGGACCTTCTTCAGGAAGAACCAAGGATGCCATTGAAAGAATGGAAAGAATATTGCACATTCAAGTCTAACGCGCCAAACCAATACATCCATCATGGACAACGCCCATTATATCCATTCAACTACTAATGTTCCTGAAGGGCAAACGATGCATTTTATTTCAATAAGTTGTCATGCAATTGGGTGGAAAATAAATGAGTGCCATTATCCCGTAAATGACATCAATAAAGTTATGGAGACAATCATATGTGGAAAGTACATATTTTATGGCCCAAATCAACACCCCGTCTGTCACACTATAACTAAAGTGAAACCGTCTGGTTCTCTGCTATTTAACAGATCTGACTTGTTGTTGGTTTGAGAGGCTCGTCTGAAGCACAAATGAATCACAATCAACTGTCCACCATTTCCTCATGCCATCAAAAAGTCAATAAAGATCACTAAAGATCGCTGACTATACTCTCGTTGTAGAGCCATTTCAGACTCACCAAGTATACACTGTATGAACCGCCTTAAGATAGAGGTGGTCAAATGTATTCCCACACTATAGTTGAGCGAAACACCTTTTTCAATCCAGTGTATTTTCGGCCTAAATCAAATAAGTATAAAATAAACATTTTTCAATATTTTCAAATTATATAGTAACAATATAAAATCCTGCAAATTTGACGATTAGCAGAAATGCGGAAGTATTTTAAAAACTTTAATTGAAAATCGCGCATTGTCAAATCTTGACCAATATGAAAGCAGCGGAGACACGCTGGTCAATCAGTCTTACGCCCAGGTAACTTATCAATATTTTGGGATTTGTCACTAGGTCCCAGCTGTGCGTTTAAACTTGCATCAATCAGGCGAGTATAATACGGTATGCAGACCTTTGAACAAAACCGGGCTTCATTTTCTAAGCGAGCTTGATATCGAAGTGAAACGATGCGATTGCTTTTGCACGGAATCATATTGGCAATTCAAAAGCATGTAAATAAATTTTTGGCCAGAGCTCTATTTATTTTCGAAATTTATTACAGTATAGCATATACAATGTCATTAAATTGGATGCTATTTTACAGAACGCTTACTACAGATTTTCAGAGTTTAAAAAATCATACAAGTACCTTTTAAACAATTTAAGTATATATTTTTTCTATCTAAAAAAGGAAAATATGTCAAATTTAGATCATTCGCATGTTTAAATGACCATATTTTGAAGAGAAATGTAAAAAAAGTCAACTTCAAATCATATACATAATGCACGGTCTAGAAAGCCTAATATTTTTGTACTTCCCGCCGGGCCTCCCACAAGCTGCTATTACTATTAGCGCATCATGATAGCAGTTACATCAAGGGAAGGTTACGGCAATAAACAGCCAACGATGACTTGCAAAGGTAACATTGAATGTATCAACATTTGTGCTCAGATCAGGCTTTCATTCGCATCTGAAATGTCTCTTCAGTGTTTGAGGGAAACATAAAGATTACAGTGAAACATTCCATGTCAGTCGCTTTTAGAAATCGGTGACTTGGTGGAAAACTAAACGGACACACTCACGACTTACCTACAAGTGAAGCGACTTCAGGATCGGTGGCAACTATACGAGATACACTGACGACTCGTGGTGTTGTAAATCCACATTCTTTGCTAAATGAAATCAGATCTTTCCAAGGTAATGCTCCAGCAAATCCCTCACCTTGGAAAAATAAATAAAAAGGATATGCAAATAAATAATGAATGTCCGATAAAGAATGCTGTTCGAGGGGGTCACCAAAGTTGATTGAACATGCAGTCAAAAGATGTTCTTTGGAATGGTAAGAAAATGCATGGATCATGTGGTGGATAGAGGTTATTGAGCCATACCTTGTCAGCTACTGGCCTGAGCTTTTTTGTTTCCCGCGGTCCGGTCAACTGGACGGTAAAACATGTTTAATTCATTGGTTGAGTTTGGACAGATTACATAGTATTAACTGCTTTGCTTACTGTTTTTTGTATGCAAACTAATGCTAGACTAATTTATTGATGTTTTACATGAAGGATTAACCCACAAAGAGTGCTGACACATAACAAAGTTTTATACATAGGACCAAGTAAAGGACCTTGAGGAACCCCACATACCTTATACATAGGACCAAGTATAGAACCTTGGGGAACACCACATACCTTTTACATAGATCAAGTAAAGAATTTTGGTAACCGTACACGCCTTATCAGAATGAATATATTTCATAGTGCTTACCCCGCAGCATTTTGTTTTCTTTCATAATTATGATGTTGCAGCTCATTCTGCCGATGTCTATGTCACTAAAATAAAGCAGCGCTCCAAATGATAAAGGACCAGATAATTACACCTAAGTGGAATAACACAAACCCTTTACATAGGACTAAGTAATAGAACCTTAGGGAATTCCATATACCTTATACATAGGACCAAATAAGGAACCTTGAGCAACTCAGCATACCTTATATAGAGGACCAAGTAAATAACCTTAGGGAACCCAAATACCTTATTTATAGGACAAAGTAAAGAGCCTTGGGGAACCCAATATACCTTAAAAATGGGACCAAATAAAGAAACTCGGGGAACCCACATACCTTGACCAAGTATGGAACCTTGAGGAATTCCTCATACCTTAAACATTGGACCAAGTAAAGAACCTTGGGGGACCCACATACCTTATTTATAGGATCAAGTACAACACCTTGGGGAACCCCACATACCTTACACATAAGGCCAAATAATGAACCTTGAGAAATTCCACACACCTTATACATTGGAACAAGTATAGAACCTTCGGTAATACCACATACCATAACTACCACATAACAGAATATCTACAGTGCATGACCCTTAGCATTTTTCCAAATGTTGGGTCTGTTCATTTTGTTCGTGTACATGTCATCAAATGGTAAAGGACCCCGGTGTAAAAGACCCAAGAAATAAAACCTAATAGAATGAATGTAATGCTTACCCCACAGCATTTTGTTTTCTTTCAGATGTTGTGGCAACTCATTCTCTGCGTACATGTCACTGAAGTAAAGCTCGCCACCTGGTTTAAGGACTCGAAATGCCTCTCGGAGGACTGCTTTCTTGTCTTGTGATAAGTTGACTACACAATTGGACCTGTGAATAAAACAGCCCTATTATAGCTATACTCTATAAACCTTGAAGTATGCAACAAGCAATCAGACTCTGCTACAAGATCCACAGCACATTCTTTGTATTTTACCACATTGTGAACTGGTATTTTTGTATTGTGTAAGAGACTAGCAATGATTGATTAGGATCGATTAAGACCAAATTACTGCGTATTGATATTTTTGTACATGGATCGTTCATGATTTTGGTATTATTTGTGGCTAATTTTGCTGCTACCACATGGACAAACCTGAAAATAGGTTTAATTGAATATTCAATAAGATTGAGTACATCTTTTTTATTTGGAAAATACGAACTAATTTATTTCCTCGTATGGTCATATTGATTTTGGTGCGTTAATTGGCTGCTTGTTGCATACTTCAAAACTTATAAAGTATAAATATTATGTTTCAATGAAAAGTGCAGTGGTAGTGCCAAGGATCGTGTACATTACAGAATACATACTGGCAATAATCATATACGCGAGGAGTGTTCAATAAGTTCGTGGCCTGAGGTAGAAGGAGATGAGCTATGCAGGTTTTTTTAAATATAAATATGATATCTTCATGTGAGTGCAAGAAAGTCGTATCTGCAAAAGCTGCCATTTCTCATTAATTTGGATTGCACACTGTATAATCTCCAGTCTTGGGTCAGTGGCTCTTGAAGAACCATTTCAAGAGCCACTGATGGCAGGGAAATTTTTAGGGATTTTCACATTTTAGCGACTAGGTGTTTAATAAAAATAACTTAAGGCAACCATTGCAGAAACGACTTTCTTGCACTCACATGACGATATGTAGATCAACTCACTTGATGATATTTGAAAAGTTTCAAATAAATATATTCTTGACAGTTCTAGGTTTCTGGAAATTTATTTTTTGCCTTGAAAACGGAAGACACAAGATAACTTAACTGGCATGCATTGCTCTTAAAATCTTTCTCCCAAGCGCTACCAAACCAATTCAGCAAAGAAAACATGTCAAGACATTTTAAAAGCTTGCTTTTCAGATAACATTAATATTTTGCCCGCAGATTACAACAACGTCAGAGAGACAGAATGAATATAGGATTTCTTGGTATCACAATGGTTACTTTATTTATTGTAAACCTTAAAAACCTTTAACAGACGAGTTTTAAAATTCTGTAAAATAAAAACAAAATCAGATATATATTTCTGGAAAGTTTCAAATAAATTAATTTGAAACTTTTTAAAAAATCATCAATTATTGAGTTGATCTAAAAGGCATCCTCTTCAAATTGTTCCTTTAAAATTTAGGGTCCCTTTGAGCTCCCTTGCTTGATCATTAAAAAGAAAATGGGAATCCTCTTGAATTATAAATTCTACAGGGATATCGGGGAGATTCGAAGAGAGGATTCCAGAATTTCCAAGCATAAACATAAAGAATTACATTAAATTCTTCCGGGATTATGTTTAAAGGGAGCTTAAAGGGTCCCTTTAATTTTAAAGGGTCAATTTTGAGAGGATCCCTAACATATTAATAAAAACTGCATAGCTAATATTCTTCTGCCTCAGGCCACAAAAATATTGAACACTTCTCGTACCAGAAAAGAATAAGAAGAAAGAGGATGACGAGGGGAGTTAGGAGGAGCATAAGGAGGAGACAAAGAAGAAGAAGTAAAACGAAAGGGAAAGGAAACAGGAGAAAATAAGAGAAGGAGAAGGAGAGTAATTAGAAGAGTAGAAGAAGAAGAAGGAGAAAAGAAAAAAGGAGAAGGAAAAGGTGTAAAGAAGAGAAGAAGAAGGACAAGAAACAAAAGAAGAAAAATGGAAAAAGAAGAAAAGGAAAAGCAAAAGAAGAATAGAAGAGAAGAAGAAGAACAAGAAACAAAAGACGGCGAAGAAAAAGGGAGAAAAAGAAAAGGGAGAAAAGAAAAAAGCAAAAGAAGAAGAGAAGAAAACCAAAAAGCAAAAGAAGAAAAAGAAGAAAAATGGATGGAGGGAATAAGGAGAAAAGAAACAAGAAAAGCACAAACAAGATGAAGAAGAAGAGGGAGAAAAGAAGAAAATGGAGAAGAAAAGATGATGAAGGAGAATGGAGTAGGAGGGGAGGGGTTGGGAAGGACACCATGATGGTATTTCTTACACAATTATATCGAAGTCACTGTCCTTGACTCCAGTTGCCTTGAACTCTTCTATGAAGCAATCAAAATTTGTTTCATTTTCCCTCCCACCACTCCCAATAATAAAGGGACCAAGTAATAGAATCTTGGGGAACCCTATATACCTGTAGGTATACACATGTAGGTCCCTATTACTTACACAATAACATCGAAGTCATTATCTTTGAGTCCAGCCCCCTTGAGATCTTCTATGTAGCCTTTAACAAACTCTGTATTCTTCTTTTCATAGCCAAATTTCTCTCGATGATACTCTTCAAACTTACATGCAATGGCTAGCTGTGAAGAATAAACATCAAGAAGTAGTTAAAAAGTCCACACCAGAAAACCTTTGGTGTACCCCCCCCCCCCCGAAAATTTTACCAAACGTTAATCTTTCTTGAGATTAGTATTCGGACAAAAATCTTATAGGTTGAGTTTTTATACCAATCGAATTGAAACTGATAATCAAATTTAGGACTTAACCATGTATATACACCAATCTTTTACAATTGGGTTTTCAATAGATATCTAGCTCATTTTCCAGAGTGTAATCTGATACCAACATGCGGGTACTTAAAATGTATCCTGAGTCATGAGGTGGATCAATATTAAAATCACCCATAATATAAAAGATAACTTGCACATATCCTGGAATACAAGATCTGACTTGACTCTAACATACAGATACAGGGTGTCCCATAAAAAACCTTACAATCTTTGCGTGTAATTTTCTTGGGTTTATCGGATAGTCAGAAAGTATGTAAAGGTTGCATTTTATAGCCAATGAATTGATCTTTCAGATATCGCTTGTTTAGTTTCAATCGGTAGTGTACAACATAAGTTATGTTTTATCAAATATTTAGGTGGATTTTTGTCTGGTCCAATTTCATGATATATAGGCCATAAAGTGGGGTGTTTTTGAATGGAATGAAAAAAAAACCTTGGAAAATTTATCATATCTGTCTTATTTTCGCATCAAATTTGTTCATTTTTTAAGGACAGATAAAAGAGAGCATGCGCATAATAAATTAGTAAAGATTGTTACGGTTGAGTAAGCAGATCAATGACCATATACTCATAGAGCTTCTTTCAAGGGGAACTTGAAATTGGACCAGAAAATTTTACATCCAAATATTTGACAAAGCATAACTTTCGTTGTACACAACCGATTGAAGCGAAACAAACGGTATCTAAAAGTTCATTTCAACGGCTATATAAAAAAAACCTTTCTAACTATGCGTTAAACCCAAGAAAATTACACGCAAAGATTGTAAGGTTTTTTTCTGGGACACCCTGTACAAATTTATCCTGCATAATTGAGTTAGTCAATACTAAAATCACCCATAATGTATACCTGCATTTCATCCATGTTCCGTAATTATGCAAGTTGATTCGACTCCAACTTGAACAGGTCAACGTTAAAATCAACTATTAAATAAAGAATAATGGACAACATGATCATATCCCAAAATGACTCACCAGGGTATACACTGTATGCAGCGCCCCAAGAAGGAGCATTCGCACAGGGGACCAACAGTTTAACGTGACTATCCGAACCACGGAGCAATTAGAGTAAAGTTTCTTGCCCAAGGAAACAAGGAGACGTAAACCGCCTGGCCCGGGGCTCGATCCCACAACCTCTGTATTACGAGCCCCGTGCTCTAACCGCTCGGCCACGCTACCCTCTATGCTCTCTCATTTGACTCCAACATACGGGTACTTCAAATATATCATGCATCATTTCTTTCACGCCGGCCACGTGAGCTCACGTGTTTGGTTCGAATGCGGGTAGAATGGTAAAAAATAAACCGTATACACAAATATTTGGTGGCCGGCGGGGCGCACGGGGCGGATGGGTGTTTTGCTAAAATAAAAGGAGAACTCATAGTTTGGCCTCACGTCCAGACCTCGACCATCAAATTAAGAGCTCGTTTTGCAGCAAAAACTATGAGGAAAAAACATATTAACTAAAAATCCACTTTTAGAAAATAAAGGCACTTTTTTAAGTTCAAACTTTCAAGCGACCCTATTTTGCATCAGTCAATCACCCACGACAATGATTTGTACGATGTCACATAACCTTGCGGCGATGTTACGATGTGTTTACGGCGTCATACCAGCAGACACCGATCGGACACCGACCGATGTTCGACCGGTGTCCGGACGGTGTCTGTGAGCCGTAGAGACGCCGGAAGCATGCCGCAAGAATTTAATTCCGAGTTAAAACCTTGTGGCTTGTAAACGTTGTCCCCTGTTATGGTCACATAACCACCGGCGTCCGACCGGGCATCGCAAGCATTCACCGGTGTCATACCGATGTCATACCGGCGTTGCGGGGTTGCGGCTTCTTGCGGCTTATGTGACCAGGGTGTCAATCAAATGAGCACATAATCTGGGGTGATTGAAACCATTATTTCCATGTTGAAACATACACAATACATTATGGGTCAGGGTCACACATATTGTGCAGTCTTTTATCATGTAGGTTCAATAATATGACGTGTTTTCCCAGCTCGAATCATCACTGGGAAAATCCCATCTATGGTGAAATCTACAAATGACTTATTCCACATACCTCCTCCAAGCTACATTATATGAGCAGACGTTTTAAAATGAGTAACATGTCGGTGTCATCATGTGACTGGTTTCCCCAAATTTCACAACAATGATCGTGCAAATACAATTCAGTCACGTATTGTAGGTTAGATTACATGACGCATACAACATTTTGAACAAAGACAAAAAGTTCAACCCGGGGGTAGGGGGTACTCACATATTTGGCCGAAAGGCTCTAATGGGTCGCTTTTAACAAGAAATCCTGAAACTTGGGACCCGTTTTTTACGTACGTATCTAGGGCTCCTTAAATCCCTCGTCGTTTTCTTGACTAGAAACCCTACTGAGTCAAATTATTTTGACTCGAATCTGATCAGTTTGACTAGACATACTTGTCATTCTTGTCCCCGTCTTATAGACCTTTTCAAACAGCGATCGGAAAACTTCGGAAAACATGGTCACGTGCCACAGCATGCACTTGCAGTCGGCAGACGACAATGAAAACAAACAAAACAATGATAGTACCGCAAAAGTGCACGTATGCATATAAAAACGGCAACGTTCGTCGTTGTTTGAAACATTCTGTGTCGGACTTTGTCAAAAGATGAGGCACTGAGGTACTGTTTATTTCCGGAAACGATCGGAAAGCTTTCGGATATCTCCGGAAAAGGTCGTTTTGAAAAGGTCTATACAAAAGATTCAACTATCCTGTTGACCAGGAATTCTAGTCAACATCTGATTACCTTAGTGAAAATGACTATAGAGTCTAGTGAGCTCTTAATTATTGCAACCGGCAATCTAGTCAAATTTGCTAGATTCTGGTCAAAAGTGACTAGGTATTTTTAAGAGTGGTCAAGGGGCTTACCTGCTCATCCGTCATGTCGAGCCCTACAACTGACCCTTTCTGACCAACCAGCTTGCTGATAGCGAAACAATCCTGACCACTCCCAGATCCCAGGTCCAAGATGCGACATCCTTCGATATGCGATGGGATTGTCAGGCCGCAGCCATAAAACCTGCCACGAGAAAAAAATGCCCATCAAAGTTATGTGTCATACCCCAGGGGGTTTCTCACATTAGGTTGATATACGGGTATGTGCCACGGTTGGGGGGGGGGGGTATATTTTTGCCATTTTTGGTATATCGATTGGTGGGTTTTTGTCACAGACCTAATGCGCCCAAATGGAAAAATTTGGTGTTTTGGGGGAAATTGTCTTAAAAAGCGCCTAATTTGGCCAAATTGTGTGTTTTTTCCGGAAAATGGTATAATGAAGGGTTGCAAAATTGCCTTTTTTTAGGTATAGAGAACGGTCCTTA
>JXSR01S005441.1:58012-81644 GCA_000969725.1 Ophiothrix spiculata | reverse complement strand
GTAATAAAGCCTTTTTAATACCATTTAACATTTGCAACAACGGGTAACAGAGCTATGTGCTCTGTAGCCAGGCGCGCTATGATACGCGTACGCTCTAATGCACCATATCAAACCACAACACCACGACCAGTGCATATCTGGAGATATACAGGAAGCAAAATTAATAAACAAAAAAGGGGAGTAAATTGCACTGTTTTTGTTTCATGTTGTAGAATCCATAATCAGCTTTCTTATCGTATGGTACTTTCTCGAATGATTAATGCTACTAGAAGTTTAATATATCTTAATCTTAAGATTGATATACTCGCAATAAATATTTTAGCATGTGAGTTTCCTAAACTTGATATTACTATTATCTGTACATAAATGCAGTATATGATATGTTCTTATATGATACTCATTCACTGATAATCATTTGGCGATGGCTTGTTTCAGACGTTTATCATGCATCAAGATAAGATGTAAACTGTGACCAATCTGATCAAGGATGATAGATGACACCAAAGTACAAGTTGGGTTTATCTTATACAAATGAGGAAATCCTTCTTATCTTAAATTATATAGGGAGAGATAATAATGATTCGTATATCAATCATCGTAGATTAAATATGTCTGCAAATTTTGGTGGATTTCTGTGAAAATCTTACGTGTGTGTGTGATTATATATGACCAGCCAAGGATTTTAAATCGATAATCCAGGATTTTCAATAAAAAACTTGGAATATCAATTTTTGCCCTGAAAAATTTGTTATTAAATTATTTTAAATTGGGCGTAGAAAACCTTGGATTATCAATTAATTATTCAGGATTTTCGGCGAAAATCAATTATTTTCAAGTTATTGGACATTGAGCGTTCCATAGACACTACTACAACACGGTAGGCAATGAAGATTTGGACGAAGGTGTCAACCTCTCAACATCAAATCAAATGATCAGAATCGAATGATTTCCAGCATGCATGTAGCTTTAGTTACTTTTTTAGAACATAGGAAAGAGCTGATGATCATAAGGATCATGAATCCAATATCCTCTTTGACTTCTTCTCTCGTGGTCGTGATCTATTTGTACCTGAAGCATTCGGACTATTCAGAAACGATGCATGTAGTAAACGAGTACTTCTTCCTCGGACAACTTCTATAAACACGATTCAACGGCATATAAACATATCCACAAATGTGACTTTGATTTATTTGATTTTTGCTTTTATTAACTGCTTTGTTTATACTATGTTCTGCATTGAACTTTCTTGTTCACAAACTAATGTCTACCCAATGTATTATATAAAGCTCATATCTTTGAGTACACTTACAAATAAATTACATATTTTGACGGTTTTGTTTTAGAGTACTGCAATACAAATTTTGTTCTAAACACATATCTTTTATCAATATCATGCGATCCTGTCAAATATCCATATGGTAAAAGAGTAACTGAAGAAATTCCAAAGTATGTTCTTAGTCTAATTGAGTTATTTTCATAAACATTTTAAATAAAAGATCTTCTATAAGATTAGAATATTCAACTGGTTGCCACCCATACATACAATCAACGAAGCTACTGTACATTTCCTCCAATATAAAATTCTTTGAAATTGACTGGTATCCCGGTGTGCCTGGAATGTATTCCAAATAACAATTAACAAACTTGATTGAATGCCGTTTAAATCATTTATGAGTGATTCAATAACAAACAAGATGATTAATGTAGTTTGGACATCAATTGTATGAGTGATTCAATAATACACAAGACGACTGTCTTGGTTTGAAAATCAAATTTAGTCTTTGGGTTCATCTTGAAGGCAAGAGCTATTTTGGCTAAGAGCTATAATACTAAATAGTCAAGCTCTCAACATGAAAACAAATGAGTAGAATCGAATGATGTTTTGGATGTATATTAAGTAACCTTTTTTGAATAATGGAAAGAGTTGTTGATCATGAGGGTCATGTATCCAATATCCTCTTTGACTTCTTCTCTCGTGGTCGTGATCTATTTGTGCCTGAAGCATTCGGACTATTTAGAAACGATGCATGTAGTAAACGAGTACTTCTTCCTTGGACAACTTCTATAAACATGATTCCACGGCATATAAATATATCCACAAATGTGACTTTGATTTATTTGATTTTGGCTTTTATTAGCTGCTCTGTTTATACTATGTTGTGCATTGAACTTCCTTGTTCACAAAATAATGTCTGCCCAATGTATTATATAAAGCTCATATCTTTGAGTACACTTACATATTTTGACGGTTTTGTTTTAGAGTACTGCAATATAACATTTATTTTGTTCTATACACATGTCTTCAATCAATATAATGAGAAATATGCATAAGGTAAAAGAGTAACTAAAAAAATCTAAAGAATATTCTGAGTCTAAATAAGTTATCTTCATAAATACTTTTAATAAAAGAACTTATAAGATTAGAATATTCCACATGTTCAACTGGTTGCCACCCATACATACAATCATCGAAGCTACTGTACATTTCCTCCAATATAAAATTCTCCGAAATTGCTTGGTTTCCCAGTGTGCCTGGAATGTATTCCAAATAACGCTTGACAATCTTGATTGAATGCCATTTATGAGTGATTCAATAACAAACAAGATGATAAATGTAGTTTGGACATCAATTGTATGAGTGATTCAATAATACACAAGACGACTGCCTTCCCTTAGTTTGAAAATCAAATTTAGTGTTTGGGTTCATCTTTAAGGCAAGAGCTATTTTGCAGAACAGCTATTTTATAGTATCTTTAGGTTTGAAGATGATCCAAGGCATTCTTTATATGTAATGACACTACATGTGGTCAAGCGACAATTTTCATTTAGAAGATGTGGTATCTCTATTTGTGACCGTCAGGAAAAACTAATTTAAAGGTAAGAATATACGATATAACCAAGTAAGTTGAGATTTCTTTGAAATATAAAGCTAGCAACGTTTTTATGCTCAAATATTTTGAACAGTTTTGAAATATCCTCGCAATTTTGTTCTTTCCATTTTTGATACACTTATTATTGTAAATAAACGTACTGAATAAATTGTAACACTGAAATTATCGGTATCTGTAAGATTAGCGAATCGATTTATTCTGTTTTCTAGTTAAATTATCATAACAAGTCCTAAATCATATGAAATAACCTATCTAGTAGTACGATTTGAAATATTAATCAGGTGGAGTTTTAATAGTATTAAATCGGAAATGATAAACCGGAGAAGAAAGCAGGTGGCTTACAGCATATCAAGGGTTTGTAATGTTATAATATATTTTTTATGTTGAACCACAGTCATTACCAACTTCTTTATAATCTTTGGAGTCACTGTGTAAGGGTTTTGACTTCTGACATAAACAAACAAAAAGATCCTAAAGTGTCAACATTATGGTTGCAGAAAAGTCTATTAATGAGTAATTGTTTGCCCACAGATAAGTAATCCTCTGCACGAATATACAAAGTACATGTCCTTACCCAAGTAAAACAACAGTGTAACAAGTTAAAGATGATAAAGACAAATACAAACACCTTTAAAACACGAAAGTCATCTACATATTCATTTTGAATAAGAGTTATGTATAACGGGTCATTAAATTAAAGAACAGGAAGACATTTCCAAAGATGGTAAAAGATTTACGATTACTTTATATGTCAAAATTAAAAGAGGAGAAAACCCCACAGAAAGGACCAAATGGATTGTTAGCAGGCACAAGTTACCTTACAGGCACAGGAGTAAGAAAAAACCGGAATGGAGCGTCTGAAAAGGTGAGAAAATTTTCCTTATCAATATTCATTTTGACTGCAATATACCTTGGGAGAAAGACAACAGAAGCCAGCGGTGTTCCAAAAAATGCTATACATTAACAAGTATTTCATATTGGAAAATAAACTTTCACCCTTAATATTTTTGCGCTTTCATCAAAATAAGAATAACATGATCACCAATCCTTAATAGTTTCCAGAGTAATTAACAATGAGTTTAATTAACACCCATTCATTGTTTTGACACCTCCGTTCGAAAATAAGGCGGTAAAAGTGTTTTATTTCAATTACATAATGTAGAATACGTCTGTTTATATTATATACGCATAATCAAATTAAATAAATAAAATATAAACGTTTGAAAATAACCATAGGCATGCAACAACACTAAATAGTTTTGACTATGATCTAGTTCAATAACTTTTATTTCATTCAGTGATAAATCTTAAGAAAATAAAAGGAGAATACGTTCGTTTTCAACGATAATGATAATAAAAAATCAGTTGTCATTTTGATAAAATTAATAGTGAAATATTTGTGTATGATTAGAACTAATTACATGTACAATATCGACTATTCACCTACCATTCTAACTGTAGTAATAACAGAGACATCAGAAATGATGAAAAATGATTTAGAAAATTAAAAGGTCTGTGCAATATATGTAATGTAAATCAGAATTTTATAGGAAAAGTTTCCCGCATTCAAATTAAGCTACTGTGTTTGATAAGTATAGATGAAATGATGTAAAGATTAATTATTCGTGACAGATCAATTCGGCTGCTAGTTGCTCGGAAGCTGTATGACATTTTGACTCATTCAGATTGGTATTGGTACTGGTATAAATGAACTTTTAACAAGACTAACAAATTTAGAGATGTGTATGTGTTATTAAAAATCCGAGATCATGATGATTATACAATCATCCCAATCAGTTGTTCTTGAGAATGGGTCATTTGAACTTGGCTTTGACAAAGCTCTAAATGACTTCTGGAAATACACGGACAATTTTGACTATACTCTGGTGCTGTTGTACTTTTTAAGCCTATTATATTGGAGCAAAGTATGATTATCTTGTTGCTGTGTAGAATATTTACACTCGTTTAGTTAGGAATACAAGGAAAATATTCTGAATTTTTAATGAAATAATGGAATAATTTCTTATGTAACATGGCTGATGATAATATACCTATAATCGATGATACCCCGGAGGACACGATAGCAGATACGATTGACGATGAAATATCGGAACTCCCTGAGGATGAGACGGGCATCACTCACAGTGACACCCGGCCTGAACTGAATCTATTGCAACAGGCTATGTTGACATTTCAGAAAAATAGCCAGAATAGATTAAATGAAGTAAATGAAGATGGCTCAGAACAGGTAATGTGCAAGAAATACTCACATGCATGCATTTTTGTCGCCTGTAGACATAATGTTTCCTGTGTTTCGTATGATCAAGAAACTTCTGTCAACGTTAAACATGTTATACATTGGTATATGTGCCGTTTTGAAAACTTTTATAAGTAACAATATTTTCAGAATTAAATTGAACCGAATGTCGGAGATGAGCATGGTGAGTCCGTATGTTAGACACAAAGCCTTGAAGCATAATAACTTGCGCAAAAACCCAACAAACAAACTCATAAACAAATACAGCATTTCGATATTTTGGATAATTTGTTGCTTTGCTATTCCTCAAGACCAAAACAGCCTAAAGACCATGTGCTTGACATGCACATTTGCACATTGACAACCTCAGAGGTTCAGTTTCCGTCATGAAAGTCTATTCATAAGACATTAAAGAGTGTGCTTTTTGTTCTTTTTCAAAACTTAGTCCCATAGCTGCTTAAATGCAAGATTTCGAAATAGATCCTTCATGTAATTTTTTCTTAAGCATATTTTGGGAAAATACTCATTTGTCATATCGGCACATAACACAATATAAAACATGTTTCACGTTGCACATGTTTCTCGATCGTTCTCAACACGTGTTTATCATTTGAAATGTCATCTTTGTATTTATTGGACTTTACACTAACATACAAACAGAAACATTATTGGGTGTTTAATAATGTTAAGATGTTTGCGGAGTTGTAATTTAGAATTAGAAAGATTCTTGCTGAATCAGTATGCCCTAATCTTTTGAATAGTCTATATAGTTGTAAAACGCTTGTCTGTTTATCGTCGTCACACACACGTCTCCTTTATAGTACATCGATTCTTAGCAATCTTGCAGTGACCCAATAACTTTATAAACTTTATCTTATAGAGACTCATTTGGACGCATAACGTTTAAGATTTTGGAAGTTTTCTTTTTATAATGGTATTAAAGAAAACACAGGGAAAGCCCAATATATATTGGTTTTATTTTTGCAAGTTAATTCTAAGCAAAATACCAAAAACAGTAGTACAAAAAGTCCATACTTTGAATGCTTTTATAAAGTAATTTATTTTATAATGTCTGAATAACATAATTTGTTACTGTAATAGCCACAGAAAAATATTATTTGTTAGGCTGTTCCCCTGTTCCCCTGTTCTAATATGCTATGATACATAATCTGAATGCCGACCCAGAAAACGAACTATGACCTCATATTTGCATCTCTCTAGCAAACAGAAAGTAGCGTGCGAAGAATAATACTTGTATCAATAAACGCATCTTAACTAATAGACACCGTAATGTCTGATTACTGATGAGACATGGTTAGAATTTTAGATATATAAATGAAATGTTTACTTAAAGTAGCGATGTGGGATCATTTCAAGTTTGGGGACCATAGCAAAAAAAACCCCAGTAAATCCAATCAAAGAGGTTTTAAATATACAGTACGGTACGATACAAAATATTCTCTTTTGTTGAATTGATGACACGTTTTATTTATTGAATAAAATGGTATAATACCAGTAGGTAAATAACAACATTGTTGTAAAATATAACAAACTGAAAAAAATGTGCTGCAAAATGGATTTTTACATAACATAGATAACAAATTAATTAAAGTACGTTTAACTCCCGGGTTTAACTACATGTAGCCACTTTAATTAACCGCTCGATACCGTGGAAACTAAGTCTATAGTGAAAAGCAGAATAATATACAATGTAGTTTACGTGTAATAAAAACAAATAATTAAAGTTACTTTGCAACATTTATTACGTATAAAAGTCCAGGTCACTGTACTTTTTGACCTGCACACTGGACTTTCAAAATTAATATTGTGTTCACATTTGATACACCCTTCCGCCATGAGTAAGCTTAAGCAATAAAGCTCCAATGTAATCAGAATTACTCATTACTATGTAACACAAATCAGTTGGCAATAACTTTGGAATTATCTTGCAATAAAACAGGCAACATGGATCGCGGCGATTTTAATCAAGTGAAGTTTCAACGGATATGTGGATGAGGGTAGTCATGATGTGACTCCTTCAGATAATGTCAATGTTGATCGCCTATTACAGAAATTAAACATTGAGATTTTGTTATAATATCTCTGAAATTTTTGCAACGCCCATGGTTATAAGATGCTTTTATGCATCTTTATGCTTACTGCTTAAATGTCATTTAAAGTTTTGACATTCTCTTTGTTTGATTTACAAAGGGGTTGATCCGGTATGATCTTCAATATGAGGATTGAATCATTAGTGGCTAGGTGAAGGGGTGTTATTAGAAGTTGAGAATCCTGATTGGCAATTTGTGTGTGCAGCAATAACACTTTGTGTGACTTCTTTCCACATACACTACATACTGGCATGAACTTTTCTGATGCTTATAGTCATTTTATTGGTGCCTTTCCAATCGACATCTGCTTATCAATTATATTCATCATAAAGCAGTTATTACCCTAAATATTACTGTTTATTGGGAATATAAATAACGGTTATATATATTTTCCCATATATAGGCAACACTAGTACTAGTTTGGATTTATTTATTCATAATTCATAATTCTTGTCAACTATTTCAATTTGCATTTATGCAACTTTTTTGTCTCGTTATGAGTAACATTGTGCTTCCTCAAAACATTTAACTAGTTCATTTTGCACTTTACCAAAGTATACACATGCTGTTGTGCGGAAATCGTGATCAAAAATTTCAAGAAAGCCTTTTAGATAAATACATAAATCATACTAGTTTAAACAACATTTGCTAAAGTAGATGATCTGAAAGGAGAGTTAAACATCATTGTTTTATCAGTGTACATGAATTTTTGATACATACAGTGGGGCTATAACATAAAGTTATTTTTGAATGTGCAAGCAGTTACTTAGAATATCGCACTTGTATACAAACGATATTATATCATAAATAAAGTTATATAGTTCTTTAGCTATATCTCTATTGAAAACCGATAAAGCAAAACCTGATCCAAGATAAGCAAGTGATGGGTTATTCTAAATTTTACCGAGTATTCTATTTAAAAACATCCAACCTTGTTATTATAAACAAAACGATATCCTTGAGTAGATTATTTTTTGTAAAATTACCTCAGTTCCATCCACAAGATCTCGGTAAAGGATTTGAGAATGAGTTGCTATTAATACTTTCATGATTTACACATAATGTTACGTGATGACTGAGACAATGTTCGTGGCTATGTCAAGCTCAAGCTGTACGCAAGCTTCCAAATTAAATTTAAAAATAATTGGAAATGATGGCAACACACAGTGGGGTAACATTGTAGACATTGTCTGCCCTAATGTGCCGGTCATGACATCTGAACATTGTTGCCTACGTTCATCTGTAGATATGACAGATTCAAAGAGTAAGAGCAAGAAGCGTCTATGCTACTTGCATACGTAAGCAGCGCTTTGAGGAAAACACAGCGGTGTGTATTTGAAGAAACTCTCGAGCGAGTTCAATTTCCATCTTCTTGTTTTACATTAGAACAAGCATCTCTGGGAGAAGATACCTTGTTAATACGGTTTTATTTTCAACTATTCAATTCAGCTGGTATAAACATTCCTTTGTGGCTTATACGGGGTGTCTAAAGCGATAACCATGCAGACAGGATTACATGAAATAGAATACTAAAGTAGCTCTTATCATGCTCATGAAGTTGAGGTCTAGCAACAAATTCAAATTTAATGAATCACATTACACAATAATTTGACATCTTTAAAATTAATAATGCAACAAAAATTTAGTGATTGAAACAATTTGCTAGTTAAAAAACATCAACATCGTCTTTGAATAAATGTTTTAATGTTAGCGCTGTATGAATGACTATCATTGATATTTACTATGACTATATTATAAAATCACAAATAATTGTACTAGTTAATACATGAGAAGACATTGTGTACATAGTTTTACATGAACAATTATGTTCGGTCAGAACCTCACAATTATACCTTATGAAAATATTATTGCTTGACGATATAGATTACAAGAGGTTAATTAAAATAGGCTATTAAATATTTCTTTGGGTATTTTTTTTCTTATTGGTCTTTTTACGAGTATATGGTGATAGAGTGTTTAAGAATATGTATGCAATATAATTCCATCTCAAATGCAACTGTATAATTTGTTAACAGCGATACAGTGAAAATTACAAGGAACAAGTTCAAAAAAAAATAATTAAGTTTGAAACAACATCAGTTAAAACAAACAGACATAGTAATGTGTTTAAATAAAATAAAACATTTCAAGATGTCTATATTTTCAAACACCCTGTATGAATACTCTAGTTGGGTTTGAATTCCATGCTCACAATAACAAGGTTGCGTGCTTGTTGTCATGTGGTCTAAATTAATACAATTTTCGTGCAATAGGTTGTAATACTTTGCACTTTTTCCTAATGCTTCGAGGGAGTATTCCTTCATTAATTTATGTTCTTTTTATTTTACTCATAGAAACGTGGTAAATCAGGTTAATCGGAGATACATGTAGAATGGTGCATTTAATTTAATCAAATCCTTGTTGAATATCGAAGATAACCAAAGGACAGACAATTAGAACTTTTATGGTTTTAACTTTTTTACAGCGTTGGCCTCTGGTATTGAAATTATCTATGCATACTCTATCAGCTTTGAAATATGAAACAAGAAATCAGACTCTGTTACAATATCCATAGAGTTTCCCTTGTATTCTACATCATTGTAAACTTGTGGTTTTGTATTGTGTAAACAACTAGTAATGATTGATAAGGATTGACTAAGACAAAATCACTACGTATTAATATTGTTCATGATTTTGGTATTATTTGTGGCTAATTGTGTTGAAACCACATGGAAAAACATTGAACATTGATTTTGTTAATTTGAATATTCAACTCATATTGGTTTATGTGTATTTATCGACTGCTTGTTGCATACTTCAAAATTTATTGAGTATAATACCTCATACCTAAAAGTATTATTGTCTCTCCATGTATTTGACATATATAAAATATTCCAGTTAAATTTTGATCGATAAACGCAGGTGAAATATACTGCCAAGGAGAGTGTAATATTTCTTAAGATATAATGATCTTGTATTATCAACTACAGGTGAAATACCTCAATATTCATGCAAATATGGAAGGAAATATGTACGTTATCTTGCATCATTGAACAAACATTACAGGGGATTATGAAATGGAGGTCGTGTCAAGTTTGAAGCATGCCGTAGTTGAACTTTTGGAATTTACAATAAGTATCTACCTTTACATCCCCGACAGTTAATAGTATAGAATAGTATATTCCCATGATTGTATTATTTATAATACTTATAAAATTGTAAACTTATTAAGTCTTATTAACCTTAATTATTTTGACGTTTTAAATAAATGCACATTTGTGCTGTTCGGGTCAAATTATAGTTCTTTTTGAGCTACCAAATATTTTGTGTAATAAGTATTTGTTATAGTATATTTTTTACATCTCCGGACTAAGTTCGCTGAAGAAAAGGTAACAAGGTTTGAGATGAGGGGCACATCCTTGAATGAAAATAAAAAATAAAGATAAATTCAATTTAATAGCTGCCTTTTGTTTCACAATTTACATTGACTACTGTTTGAATTAAAGTTAAATACATGTTTAATGTTTTTGATGATAAAAGGCAGCTATTGGTTTACAACAATTCTTGGCTCTTTTTAGAAAATGTAATCACACATGCTATGTTAGTTAAATCATCTTTTTATTACAACGGTTGGGTACACATTCTAAAAACTTGTATAATGGAGAATACAATTTCATGATTTGCACCATTGATCTATAATTTAGGCCTAAAATCGTGTTACTCTCTGACGAGCATCACATAATTTATGCATGTTAATGTGTTTTTTATCATGTCTGTAGGCTTCATTGGGAAAATCGTTTAAATTCCTGACCAAATTAATTAAAAAAGATTATATGATCGAGGCCTACGCTTTTTAAGTTTGCTAAAATAATTACATACGATATAATAGTGTACAATGTCATTTTTCCCCCTTCAATTATCATTATTAAGCCTATTGTTAAAGCAATTTGGAACCTAAAATCATCCAGTAGACTTCTTTTTTCCCATTAAAAAGTTATTTGCAAAAAAAAAAAAAAAAAACGACATTCGGATATATGCCAAACAAGCCAGATTGTCTGGATGGCTGAAATGATTATTGAGTTTAAAATTTATCTCCTCTCCTAGACAATGGTACGTTCAAATCGATGACTTGGAGTCCGGAGATGTAAAAAATATACTATATCTTATAATCTAGTAATACAGGGTGTCCTAGAAAAAAGGAAACCGAGGAAACTGTGCTTTGATACGGTTGAATGATTTGGAGTACTGTTTTGCTAGATTAATGCACCAGAAAGTCCTCTTTCCAACAATACCAAGTATTCCTACGTTGTTAACATTGTTGAGTAATTACGAACAATTTTATGAATTGTGCATGTTATGCCTTTGTACCACTTTTGGTAGAGATAACTTCTTGATGTCTCTTGGTGCCATTTGGTGGAAATTTGAGGACTTTGCAGTTAAGAAGGGATGTAAGTGACACACGTTCAATGGCCTGAAGAAGTGACAAAAAGGCCTGAAAATGGAGTAAAAACGTCCCAAACTAGGCTGAGAAAAGTAAGTTTTGACGGGCTTAAATTCGTACATCCATGTGTTAAGGTAGCCTAACAGGAAATCTCTCTTCGATAATAAATGGCAACTTAATGAAGGCTACGTACATGTTCTCATTCATTAAATAACAAAGAAAACATTTAAAAGATGAACTACATCTTGTAATGCTATTAACTGGTTTAAATAAAACATGCACTGACAAAAAATGCAATATCAAGCTGATGAATGGTTTAAATTCAATTTGGGGATTAGATTTTCCATAGCTCAAATAGGAAGCAAATAATCATGAAATCTCCTTTAAAAAACTCTCCTGTGTTCAGCCACACTCTCCGAGTTCAATAGTCTAAATCCAGGCATAATCTGATATTCAGTCATCCAAACAAGAGTCTTAAAGGAGTCCTTATTGCCAACGGCTTTAACTTAAGCACATCATGAGAAAGAAGTTAACGCTACCAAAAAGTGGTACGAAGGCATAAAATGCAAAATTCATTAAATTGGTCGTAATTACTCAACAAGGTTAGCAACGTAGGAATATTTGGTATTACTGGAAAGAAGACTTTCTGGTGCATTAATCTAGCCAAACAATTTTCCAAATCAGTCAACCGTGTCAAAGCACAGAGGGCGCAAATCTCGGTTTCCTTTTTTCTAGGACACCCTGTATAATGCCAATGCATCTTCTAATCAATAACGGATGCTTGGTGTGGTAAATCACCAAACACTAAAAATTTTCACCCAATACACCTCAATGTGGTGTATTGATTTTTCATCACCAAGCCTCCGTTATAAATAGAAAATACATATATCAGATTATAAGATAATAAAAACTTGTTGCACCAAATATTTGATAGCTCATAAAAAATACATTTTGACCCTAACATCTTGTCTGTAATTCTAAGCAATCGTTATTATTTGGTACATTTTTCAAAATTGGAATTCCAAAATCGGTTTCGTCATATATAACTATAGAAATAACTTGCTAGTATCTTATTTTCTATAATTATTTCGATCTTTATCAACATTTATTGAATTATGTTGATATAATTCATTAAAGGAGCTTGTCAGATTTTTTAAAATTTAGTTTTCAATGTCATATGAAAGATGGCTTCAGCTGAATAGGTCAAACCGTTTATTTTTGAGCAATTTTGTTTTTCACCTATAAGCTACTGTGTAAACTCACCATAATAAGTCACATTTTCATATACATTTCGAACACAAAACATAACTCAAGAGACGAAATAACCTTAATAGTAGTAGACAGTTGATTTAAAGATTATGAGGTTTGAAACTAGAATCATATAATTACCTTCATAATTTTACATAATAACAAATTCGTGTGATACCGTAATACAAAAGTTAAATTTATCATGTTGATATTCTCATCTTCATTAAAACTTCAAATGCATGATTTCTGGAATAAGGTATAATATAATGTCAATTTGTACTGCGATCCTGCCTGTAAATCTTAGCAACCGTCATTATTGGGTGCATTTTACAAATTGTTTACTACATTTTATTGAATTTCAAAAGTGATACTATTCAAGCAAGACTTGTCCCCCAAAGCAAATGGTACAGTCAAACTCAAAAGGGACTAATTGACACAATAAGAGACAACTACATAGTAAGACCATTATCTCTAACCATAAATATGTTACTGTAAGGATTTTGTTAGGAAAGGACTGCATGAATAATGAATATAGACAGTTCTGATTCAAAGGAGACAAAATGTTTCTACACTTTGGGAAGCAAGGGTCTGCTTTACGTCACCGGGATTATCATGCAGGTTTTAATGTAGCCATTGTCCTTGATATGATCATTAAACAAAACATATCACTCAATTAAGATAAGGTTTGTTAGATATTTTGACTGGCAATATTGCACACCATGTGGTTAAGCAAGTCACCATGTCGTTTTCAAGGAAATCGTAAGTAGGATAAGAATGCATTATGATGCAGTGATCACATTATGCTAGTATTATACATCTAAGGTCTTAGAGATGTATATACATAGGACACAGTTTTGACGCTGATAGAATAATCCTGAGTTGCTTGCAGATAAAGTTAGGCATAACTGTTCCAAAGGCTAAACCGCATATAGAGGTCGATGCCCGGACAGAGATATTTAGCTTTAATGTATCATTAATTCTTATATCTCACGCACAACAAGATAATTCGTACCTAATGAATGATTATACTTTTCAGGGAAACTTTTGGATTAGGTGTACATTAATATTAACACTATCTAATTAGAAATAAGTAATTTGCCCTGAGTATCTTCCTATCAAAATACCTCTACTATGTGAAATACAAACCCAATTGTCTATTATGTCAACCAAACGTGTTTTCTCCTATAACTTCATATCATATGTATTCGGTATATATAATGTGTCTGCTAAATTGGTCCACTGCTAAGCGTTAAGGCACAGCTTGTGTAACCTTTATCTTATGTATCGACTACCTCATATTATTAACTGGATGTCTATCTTTAAGTGAGACATCCAACTCATTTTTGGAGATTTTATCATTTACATTTTTTGACTTGAGAAGTTAATACCTCCAAACGCCAATATCAAAATGAAATACGGTATATAATGAAGACACACTTAGATACCTAAAACGTAATATACAGTAGGATATAAATAACTTTTGTCAGATCTTTATGTAATAGAGAAAGGCCGAGTATCACAACTTTCGTGGAAAATAAAACATGCCAAGGCGATAGCCGAGGCATGTTTTGTTTTCCACGAAAGTTGTGATAAACGAGGCCGTTCTCTTACTTAACACCAACCTGAGACCGATCTGTTAATTGTATAATCAATTGTTTGTTGTTTGTTACACTTGAAAATTCTTACAAGTCTCTATGAATTCAATACAAGATGATTCAATACAATCAATGTTCAATTCATTTCATAAGTTGACTCTGTCTAATAAACATGATAAAGATGGGTTCCATGGACTCGGATGTGTGTAGTAGTTGTACAATGCTGTACTGAGAAAATACTGGATTTATATCAATAGCAAAATAATGTTGGATATATATTTGATTTTGGTGTCATTACTTTCATCTCGGAAACACCATTGATTCTTGTGTCGAGAGTATATTAGCATTGTACCAGATTTTGCTGAATGTTCTGTTTCACCTGGGCAGAAATATGTAAGTTTGGATCGCTGTACATTTATAATTTCTTAACTCCTGGGCCTAATTTTATCTGGTAGGCCTACAGTCTTATATAAAATCATGGTTATAAAATGGGGTAGAGAGGGGCGTACGTCATCCCAGAATTGTTTAAAACCAATATGAATGGTACTAATATACTCGTTATTGAAACTTAACAATAAGTATAATGAAAACAAAATAAAAAAAAATCCTTATCAAAAGAAAAGAAGAGAAGAAAAAATTCAAAAGGAGAAAAAAGTAATTAGTTTGAAACCAATAAAAAATGTGTGTAATTTAAGAAAATTTGCTCTATAAAATGAACCAAAAAATAACCCTAAAATTTAAATATTCGGGATCATTTATATTTATGACAACTTCACCATAATACCTTTTCTTTTCATTAATCTTTTAAAGCTGGAAAAGCTGAAATAGGCCTACTAAACTAACTTATCTGCATAATAAATTGAATTGATTAAATACACATAAATTGTTATAGCCTACAAATACATGAAGAATACAACATGAACGCACGCACGCAAATTACGCCAAAAATGAAATAACATTATTAAACATTAAAAATAAAACACAAAATAGCATTGCGCTAATCCTACATATAAATTGCCATATGGTAGGCCTACACAATAAATGCTGTAATATAAATAATGTGTCGACAAAATATTCCTTATAACATGGGCCAAAAGACATGAAGCAGTTAATTTTTGGATAACCTCTAATCCCCTAGCTATAAAATAATTGTCCATTGATTGAGTAGTCTTCAGCATAATATAATGTGTTTTGTTTTCACACTTTTGTACCTTGTTGTAAATTTAATGACAATAACTAAGTCTCCATTCGTAAATAACTCTCCATTCGTGTATTATCACTAATGGAGAGTTATTGTATTAACGCTCCATTCCTACAAAATAATGGAGTGAAAACACAATAGGGTGAGGTCTCAGGTGGGTGTTAAAATCTCAGAATAAACATTTTTGTACACCTTCTGATCATTGCTGATAAAGTCCAAACTTTTGTAAGTTATAAATTAGATTAGAAAATAAAATTGGTCACGAAAAAAGACTCAAAGGAACGTGTAGAATTAAACAAGTGAACTTAACGACGCCCAATCTTCGAATCCAAGTGATTCTTCTACCTTATTAATGATTTGGGATTTCAGGGAAGTTTTTTATTAGGTATGTGGAGGCGTATATTATAGATATAATTTTATCAAAAAACAAAACTCTTTTTCAATGTTTGTTAGGACGTTGCTTTAGATTATTCTGAAAATGTCACTATAACTGAGTCGTAGAATGTCAATAAGATGTAGTAGTAAGTTTAAAAATATTTAGTTTGAATACGGTAATTTCTTCAAAGTGTCTTTTGCAATATTCATTCCTATTGCCATAATGATTGCATCAAAAATAGCTCCCAGCTGTCTAGTATGACAACTAAACCTGTTTTATCGCAGCAGTTTATATGATACTGACATAGCCATCCCTACGATTCCCTAGCACATGCATGTATGTGTCTGCTAAATTGGTTGACTGCCAAGCGTTAATGCACAGCTTGTGTATCATTTATCTCTCAAGTGTTGACTTCCACAAATTATTTACTTAATGAATAACTTGATGCCTGTCTTTAAGTGAAACATCTATCTCATTTTCTATCGATAAGATTTTCTGGCTTGGGAAGTTCAAACTTGTATTTGCTTGTTGCAAATTTGTCAGTGAACCTTTGGGAATTACTTTTTGGAGGTTTCACAAAAATAAAACTCTTAATTGAGTTTATGATAAACACTTGACATATGAAATGTCTTCTTGGTTACCACACATTACTTGAAAGCGATATTTATATATATAAAATTAAACATTAAGATCCCCTCCCCCGGTCAGTTTTGTGAAGGTATGGTATGCTTTCCGTCACCGGGATTACCGTGCAGTTTAAAGTGTAAACATCTTCTGATATCAACGAAACAAATCACTCAGTCGAGAAAAGGAAGGAATTATGTTTAATATTTTGACCTGCAAATTAATCAAGTCAAACCAAAGGTTAAAAATATCCACATGCTTTGTGGTAAGCATAAATGTGGTCACAGCGTTTACCAGGAAATTGGATACAAAGAAATTATGTTGCAATAATCACATTTTATGCTAGTATTATGTATCATAGACATGTACATAGAATATATTGTGAAACAGAGCATGCCTTATCTCAGCAGTTTTAACGCTGATAGAAGTATCCCGCTTTGCTTTCACGACAAAAGGTATAGGCTAAACCACAGAGAGGTCAGTGCCCGGACAGAGGTAAACAGTTAGGTATCATTAATATCCGACCCTCCCACTAAGGAATATATTTTGCTTTATGAATGATCCCGGTGAATGATGTTACTTTTTCAGGGAAACTTGATTGTGTGGTATTATTTTATAAAGAAATTAATATACACCTATTCAAGTGATATAAAATTTGTCATACTTTCCCTGTCCCTTTCAATAAATTAATGTATGCGACCATGTAAGGCGATTCGGAAAATAATGAATAGTCAGAAACCGACTTAAAAGTGTAAGCATTATTTACCATTGAGCATGGTAACTAATAGCAAACGCCCCAGATGTTATTAAAGGAAAACAATAGCATTTTTTATATTTGGTTACGCACTACACTTGATACTTGGCACACATAATAGTAAGAGTATATGCAATATTACATGTAAATTTAAAATTATTCTATAAATATCTTCATGATCTTCAATGGCTTTGAAAAAAAAAAAAATGTGTTCAAAACTGAACCAGGCCGTTCTTAGTGCAAATTGTACAGAACGTTTAGAATTTTAAAACTAACATTTCCAGGTAATTTATATAGCCCAAATGTTACATAAAGTTAGAAAAATATCTATGCAAATTCCATCAAAAAACGAAAATTTAATATTTTTGAAATATATTTTTCAGTAGCTGTTTTCTCAAAATCATCAAGTGCGACTTTCCTCTCATTTTGGGGGAGCACCCCTTCTATAATTTCTTAGAAAAGAATGTTGCAATATTAATTCCTCTCAGACCATAAATAGCTCTAAAATTTTCACTGTGAAAACTAAACATGTTTTATCGCAGCAGGTATGAGACTGTCATGATCATGATGTTTCTTTGCAGATGACGATCAAGTCTGCCATGCTGATCGATGACCGGGAATTAATGCACAACTTGTGTTCCATTTATTTCTTAAGTATTGCCTACCACAATGTATTTACTTTACTTATTTAGAATGTTTAAGGGATGAAGTAGTCTCGGAATTTTGTCATTATATTAAACCTAATGGAATAAAAAGGGCAAATTATATTTTAACTTTTCACAAGAGATCTTTTTATAGCATCAGATTGATGACTAAAACCCCTACAAGTTTGTTGATCATGACACTGCATCTAATGCTATGCGGGCACTTGTGCTGTCGAAGCTTGACTATGGCAATGCACTCCTTTCTAGTTGTAGGAATAAAGATATTGCTCGCTTACAACGCCTCCAGAACCGTGCCGCCCGTATTATTTTTCAGCTTCCTCGCCGCACTCCAACATCTCCTCTGCTTACATCCCTACACTGGCTGCCCATTGACAAGCGTATTCAGTTTAAAATACTTCTGCACATCTACAAATCTCTCAATGATCTATCACCGATCTATTTAAAGGATTGCATTGCCATCTATGTTCCACCAAGAGAAGGTCTTCGTTCGGCCATGGACACCACACGACTTGTCAGTGCAAAAAGTAACAAACGTGCCGGGGACAGGTCGTTTGGTGTCTATGGACCAACCCTCTGGAATCAGATTCCTTCAGCAATAAGATCTGCTTCTTCAGTTGCAAGTTTTAAAAAGGGCTTGAAGACTTATATGTTCTAATCATGTTTGTTGTTTCTGATGTATTTTTGTTTATATTTTTCTGTATTTATATATATTCCTTTGTTATGCGCATTGATCATCTCTGTTGGAATTGCGCACTATAAGCGCCGGTATTATTATTATTATTATAAGTTGTCCCCAATTCTGTCCCTTGGCATGTTAAGAAAAAAAAAATACCATAAGTTGATATATAGCTTGCACTTTTATTAAGTATGTTGTAATTACTAGTATATATATAAATGCCAATCCTTTAGTAGTAGTTATCTCTATAAACGTAACACATTATCAGACATTAATTAGTTTACAAAAAGGAGGATAAAATATAAGTCATAATGCACACACATTGTTTGATTTTAATTTTACTACTTATTATGATGACAGCATCTTCATTCTTTTAGACTAGTGTGCCGTTTCATTCACTTTTTCGCCTAGGATGCAATACGTGTATTTACAATAATGGTAAACATCCCTATAAATTCTTAGAAAAGCATGTTGCAATATTAATTCTTCTCAGACCATGATAGCTTTAAAATGTGACGTGCCATCCAAAATATCTACTGTGATAACTAAACATGTTTTATCGCAGCAGGTATGAGACTGTCATGATCATGATGTTTCTTTGCAGATGGCGATCAAGTCTGCCATGCTGATCGATGACCGGGAATTAATGCACAACTTGTGTTCCATTTATTTCTTAAGTATTGCCTACCACAATTTATTTACTTTACTTATTAAGAATGTTTCAGGGATGTTGTTGTCTCGGAATTTTGTCATTGTATTAAACCAAGTGGTATAAAAAGGGCAAGTTATATTTTAACTTGACAATTCCACAAGAGATCTTTTTATAGCATCAGATTAATGACTAAAACCCTACAAGTTGTCCCCATTTCTTTCCCTGGGCTTGTTCAGGAAAAATACCATGAGTTGATATATAGCTTCCACTTTTATTATGTATGTTGTAATTACTGGTATATATAAATGCCAATCCCTTAGTAGTTTCTCTATAAACGTGACACATAATTAATGGTCAAATTGCTTCAACTTTTTGAGATTTTGATACCAAAATATTACTATTATTATATTTTCCTGATAACCCGTGTAAACTTTTACGGCTGTATGTTCGGTTTTGGAGATATGTATGAAAATGTATCTAATTTTGGTAACCATTATTAATTTTATACATAAACGTATAGGTAGCTCTGAAATACAAAATTGTCCATTAAATCAAAACGGTTTGACCGATTCAGCTGAAATTTGAAACTTTTAAGTTTAAAGACTTCTGTAGTGGTCATCTTTCATATGACATTGAAAAATCGGACCAAACCCCTTAAATAAGTTTACAAAAAGGAGGTTAAAATATTAGTCATAATGCACACACTTTGTTTGATTGCACTTTTATTACTTAATTATGATGATAGCATCTTCATTCTTTTAGTCTACTGTCCCGTTTCATTCACTTTTTCGCCTAAGATGCAATAAGTGTATTTACAATAATGGTAAACATACATATACATTCTTAGGAAAGCATGTTGCAATATTAATTCTTCTCGGACCAAAATAGCTCTAAAATATGACGTATCATCCCATATGTCTACTGTAATAACTAAACATGTTTTATCGCAGCAGGTATGAGACTGTCATGATCTTCCTCCAATGTTTTTTTTTTTGCACATGACGATCAAGTCTACAATGCTGATTGATGACCGGGAATTAATGCTCAACTTGTGTCATAAGTGTTGCCTACCGCTATCTATTTACTTTACTTACTGTACATGTATAATATAATTGTAGGAATGATAATTCAGAAACATAATATCAGGTCTCCAAAAGAAATATCTAAAACAATATCAAAATATGAAAAAGAGTTGAACTTGGATACATAAATAGGAGTAGGATGATAACGACCCATACAAGATAAAATTCCTAAGGACACAAACTATCGGGATGGACATTGTTGTAAACACTCTTACAGGCAAATACCATATGAAAATATAGATCATATACAATATGATACCAAAATACCTAAACTAAAAAAAATCCGAAGGCAAAGTCTTAAATCACAGACAAAGGCCATGAAGACTTCTCTTGAAGAGTAATGCTAGAGGCATATTAACATTGGCATATTTTGACGGAGTTATCTACCCGCTATCTGTGTACGTGGTATACATTGCTAAAGCAGATCTCTACCGACGAAAAATTTGAGTGTTAACTTAATGCAGACTTTCTTATCAACGTATAAGTAGATAATCGTTCAATATTTAAGCACTGCAAATTGTCAACGTATTCACTTCAAATTTTTTCTGTTTTAAAAATGGCCACCAAAATACAATTGTTCCATTACAATACAGCTTTAAATCACGTAAACCACTTAGTATCAACTTTTATCATTGAAAAACGACTTTATGGGATAAAGTAAACATAGTAGGCTTAAAATTAGATAATATTATATGTTTCAAATTCAAAATGGCCGCCAAGATGACCCCATAACAGGTTCAGTGAAGTTTACACAGTTCATGATCAGATCCTCGGTCCTATATCGACCCTGATCGACTTTACCGAGTAATTGTGTACCTAGGTTTAGATGAGAGTGAGGTGCAGGATTGTGACTTTTTGACAAAGTATACACATTCAATGGTAATACTCCATTCATTTTTTTCAAGAACGGTGCAATTCAACCAATAATTACAATACTGCACATTAACATTAATGGTAGATGATCAGTATAATTAATGTGGTCCACGGACCCTATCTTTTCCTTATGATGAAAGTATGGAGGATTTTGGTGCTAAGTAATTGCAATGACACGATTTATATTATGATCGTTATTAATATTTATATACATAAATATAGAGATTTGATTTTTATACTAGCAATATGTCACACGTTGGTGTATCACCAACATTTCATGTTTTATTTCATAAGACTTTGGAACCAGTGAAAATAGCTGAATATTCTGTATCAAGTTTTTAACCCGTGTTCGAATTTGTGCAAAAATACATGTATGTGTTATTCAAATGATAAGATACGTGATCTTGACGTCAGATACTTCTAGGGAAAGAATAAATACTGATCACTTCGTAACCTGTTGTTTAAATATTGAAGGTACTATGTAAAAACCCTGTTCTATGTAAGCCTGTGGCCCATATTTTTCTAAAAATTGGTTATCAGACAGTTGAAATAGACAATTAAACCACCACTACTAATAAGTAAGGCTACATGATTCATAGCAATATTGTCGAGTAACTTAATACACTGGTGGAATGTTGCCTCAACGATTTCCTAAGGTATCCGTTTCAAGTGACGGATGATACCTTATGATATCAATAATGAAATGACCGAGTTAACGCCGACTAAATGCTTCCGCCTGAATTCATTTTTAGTATCAGTATAGATTTCATTGACTTTGTATTTGATGTAGGGGAGTGTAGTTCTTTGAAATGTTTGAATTGATATGTAAGGACAGGTGGATATTATACAGCCTATACCTTTACAAATTTTAAGGTATAAAATTTCGAGTTATTTTCTTATTTTATTATGTCAAACTGGTTCCTTTATTACTGGTAATGCTATGAGATAACCACAAAGTGTGTCTAAATATCTTTAGTGTAAATGTCTTACTGGGTAACAAATGGACGGTAGTTTTATTTACAGTTTGTAATTGTATTTACGTTTATGTGTTGCAATCACCTTGTCTTTTTTAATTTAATATAAATTGCTACGACAACTGCAGTCACATTCTGAGACCAATATCTGTAAACTATGTACTCTATATGATTTCAGATGAATACCATTTAATCGTTGTAAAATAGTGCATGCACATACAGTGTTTAAATTACATTATTATACATTGTATACTACAGAAAATATGTTGATTTTTCACATATATCACATCGGCGTAAAGCGCATAATCAATCAATCAATGATACACTGCATACCCCATTAAGGAGTCTAATCGTACACGAGACCATCAGCTTTACGTGACTTCCGAACCACGGAGCAATAATATTTCATTTTCCACTTTGGTTTAATATTTTACTATTATGAAGGGCATACAAAGTATGTATCTGTGGTATTTTTCTTTTAACAAGCCGTTATTTCTTACCAATGTATTAAACATCATTCAGAAAGAGCATTTTTTCACGAACATCGCATAAAATGGAGATCAACATAGCCCATCTGTCTTTGGTTATCACTTTGTAAAGTAGATTAGGAGTATTAAAAAAAATGCAGCGGAGGGGAAGGTAACATAATGACATAATAGTCTTGGTATGCACCAATAAAATACCTGTCACTCTCAAATATGAGATGGAATCTGGGTTGTTGGGTTAATCCAGTCCTCATGTGCTACCATACAAATGTCACATAATATGCTCTAATAACGTCACATGTATCATTTTTTGTCACATTTTCTACTTTACGATTTTTAATGAATTATCATACAAGTCGTTAATCAAATTTTAAAATGTTATAATATTAACAGGTGTAAGTTTTGGAAAATTAATGTTGTGTGCGACCTACAAATAGACTGAATAATTATCCGTTAGTTTATACAAACAAAGACCCACTATAATCTAGCCTATTTCACATGTGGATTTATTTCAATAAGTCGGGAATAAATCCTCAGTTTTGTAAGTAATGTAGTGTCAAATCTGCTATCTTTCCCAAAGTATACTTACAATCAGATATAAGATAACACATTGACACTCTTCAAAGATGAAAGTAATTCTTTCAGTGACGCACCGTCTCAAAAAATGAACCACTAGTGTGGCTTGGCAGAATCTTAGAGTATTTAAATATAAATTGTTGTTACTATA
>JXSR01S005441.1:35458-50216 GCA_000969725.1 Ophiothrix spiculata | reverse complement strand
TAATACAAACGTGTTCCAAACCTGAAATTGGATATTCCTAGTGATCAATTGTTTGAAATGATATCATGATGCGACAAGTCCACACTGTACAATTTATGAATTGATACTTGATTACCATTACAACACACTTTTCAATTTGAAGCATGGCATAAGATGACGTTAACGGTGTCAAGAAATTAGAAACATGTAGGTTAAGACAAGTATCCTCTTTTGATATACCGAATCACATATAGTTCCTAATTTGTAATTGAACAAAATAGGTCGCGTGTCAAATGGGTATTTTCCAAAATTAATGTTAAGCTTGCTTGTAATTATATTGCACAGACTTGAAATGCTTATGCAGATTTAAATTCCATTATACCTGTACTATAGGACTCGGAAATTTAATCATCTCTACATGAATACATACCATGCACGTTCTCTACGTAGCACGACAAAATGTGAACAAAACAACAAAAGCCGTAGTAACCCTGAGGGTACTTTGTGAATTACCACATGGCGGAGTACCTGGTTTCAAAATAACTGCACAAGTTAGTACACAGCATGGAACGAATACTTATTTGTGACGTCAATTTGACAAAACGTAGTTTGTCTTCTATAAAATAACAAAGATATCACAGACATATTGTAAGAAAAACAAAAATAACGAAGAAACAATATTTAGCTATATATCAAAAAATTTATGGTGAAATCATCAGATTTTAAAATGAATATGCCACTTGTATCAGTAAACGATTAGCTATAGAAATGTGCCCAACTTATTGGTAAAGAAATAACAAACACATTACTAGAGATATATTACATGTACATCGAATTTATCGTGTTAACTACAAACTTCTAATATAACCAAATGCTTTAAGACTTTTGTTTCAAAGCTAACATACTTTCCTTGGCCAATATTCTCATATTTTGGGCTGATGGAATGATTTATAGTTAAAATCTTTAATTTTGAAAGTTGTTGCAGTTCAAAATGCTACCAAAGGTCCTTTTATGGCAGTAGTAATTTTGAATTAGACCCGGTGTAGCAGGGATGTAAGTCCCCCGTTTTCATCGTCCGGGTTGTACAGAAAAGTATAGGCCAACAACTCTCACGTAACATCAGTTTCACGCTTTATTCCGATATGGTCTATGGAAGGCGGACTTCCATTTCAGGGGGACTACGATTACTTTCACACCAGTGTAGCAGGAAGTCCCCCGTTCTTATTGTCTGGGTTGTACAGTAAAATATAGGTTAACATCTCTCACGCAACATTAGTTTCACGCTTTATTCCGTTATGGTCGATCGAAGGTGGACTACCATTTCAGGTGGATTACTTTTACACCGGTTTAACTTTAAATATGCTATAACTTTTAACCTGTTTTGAACATACGGACCTAAGTTTCCAATACAAGAAAGTCTCGTTATGCATAGACTTTCTGTGACGTGAGAAATAATGAGGACATTAGTATGGAATTAAGTCTTCAGACAATCAGCAGAATATGTGGGCTACAGGAGTAACTTAAAGATTAATTTGATAAACTCATTATCGTTACCTCTGTTGTTGTTTTAATTTCTGATCATTTTATATAGATATTCTTAGGGACAACATTGTTTTACATGGGAATGATATTTACAAATTAAGATGAATACTTAGAAGATGAGAATATCCTAGACTTAAATGAAGTATAATGTTAAGGTAGTCGTTCTACCTTCAGGAAGTAACTTGAGTTGAAATATAACGAAGTGCGATGTGTTCCAAAAAGCCCTTAACTTGATTACCATTACAACAAAAATTTCAATTTGAAGCATGGCATAAGATGACGATAATGGTGTCAAGAAATTAGAAACATGTAGGTTAAGACAAGTATCCTCTTTTGATATACCGAATCACATATAGTTCCTAATTTGTAATTGAACAAAATAGGTCGCGTGTCAAATGGGTATTTTCCAAAATTAATGTTAAGCTTGCTTGTAATTATATTGCACAGACTTGAAATGCTTATGCAGATTTAAATTCCATTATACCTGTACTATAGGACTCGGAAATTTAATCATCTCTACATGAATACATACCATGCACGTTCTCTACGTAGCACGACAAAATGTGAACAAAACAACAAAAGCCGTAGTAACCCTGAGGGTACTTTGTGAATTACCACATGGCGGAGTACCTGGTTTCAAAATAACTGCACAAGTTAGTACACAGCATGGAACGAATACTTATTTGTGACGTCAATTTGACAAAACGTAGTTTGTCTTCTATAAAATAACAAAGATATCACAGACATATTGTAAGAAAAACAAAAATAACGAAGAAACAATATTTAGCTATATATCAAATGATATCAATAATATAATTTAAATATTTTAAATTTATGGTGAAATCATCAGATTTTAAAATGAATATGCCACTTGTATCAGTAAACGATTAGCTATAGAAATGTGCCCAACTTATTGGTAAAGAAATAACAAACACATTACTAGAGATATATTACATGTACATCGAATTTATCGTGTTAACTACAAACTTCTAATATAACCAAATGCTTTAAGACTTTTGTTTCAAAGCTAACATACTTTCCTTGGCCAATATTCTCATATTTTGGGCTGATGGAATGATTTATAGTTAAAATCTTTAATTTTGAAAGTTGTTGCAGTTCAAAATGCTACCAAAGGTCCTTTTATGGCAGTAGTAATTTTGAATTAGACCCGGTGTAGCAGGGATGTAAGTCCCCCGTTTTCATCGTCCGGGTTGTACAGAAAAGTATAGGCCAACAACTCTCACGTAACATCAGTTTCACGCTTTATTCCGATATGGTCTATGGAAGGCGGACTTCCATTTCAGGGGGACTACGATTACTTTCACACCAGTGTAGCAGGAAGTCCCCCGTTCTTATTGTCTGGGTTGTACAGTAAAATATAGGTTAACATCTCTCACGCAACATTAGTTTCACGCTTTATTCCGTTATGGTCGATCGAAGGTGGACTACCATTTCAGGTGGATTACTTTTACACCGGTTTAACTTTAAATATGCTATAACTTTTAACCTGTTTTGAACATACGGACCTAAGTTTCCAATACAAGAAAGTCTCGTTATGCATAGACTTTCTGTGACGTGAGAAATAATGAGGACATTAGTATGGAATTAAGTCTTCAGACAATCAGCAGAATATGTGGGCTACAGGAGTAACTTAAAGATTAATTTGATAAACTCATTATCGTTACCTCTGTTGTTGTTTTAATTTCTGATCATTTTATATAGATATTCTTAGGGACAACATTGTTTTACATGGGAATGATATTTACAAATTAAGATGAATACTTAGAAGATGAGAATATCCTAGACTTAAATGAAGTATAATGTTAAGGTAGTCGTTCTACCTTCAGGAAGTAACTTGAGTTGAAATAAAACGAAGTACGATGTGTTCCAAAAAAGCCCTTACAATCTTTTAAAATGGTTAGTCGTTGACATTAACGGATATTCAGAAAGTATATAAAGTTTACATCTCCTAGGGCATAAGTGAAATTTAACATGGAATTTGTTTCGTTTCAATCAGTAATTTATAACAAAAGTTATGCTTTTTTGTCTGTTCCAATTTCACGGTTTTTTTTAGTTCCTCTTGAATAAAGTTGAATGAAGTGTTATTGAGTATAAGTCTTCGATCTATACTGAAATAAGATAAACGAATTTGACAAGGGAAGTGAGAGAAGAGGGTTAAATTTCCCGAATTGATCAATTTTTTGCTATTCTGAAACACCCCTGCTTTAGACATAAAAAACGTGGAACTGATACAAAAAATGCACTCGAATACTTAATAAAACGCAACCCCTGGTTTACTAAAACACAAGTTACTAATACGAAATTAAGCAAACTGCATTTTCAAGTTCATTTCACTATCTGTATACTGAGATCTTCCTGACTATGTGTTAAAGCTACAACAATTACTCTCACAGATTGACAGGTTTTTAATGAGACACAGTATTATAGTTGTAAATAGTCAAACATTTAAAACTTTTAATCTACAATATGTGAGTTTATTAATATTCAACGACAAGCTTTAGGTTGCTGGAAATGTGTATTTTGGGAAACACATGGAAATGTGTATTTTGGGAAACACATGGATTGGTTGTGGCATGAGGATATTCAAAAAAGTTTGACTTATATTTTTAGAAAACCATTAAACTATATAGTTAGATTAAAGGTTCAGGGTTGAAATAAATGTGTCCATACTTGCTATGACTTAGTATACATTTTCTGTTCAATGGAAAATTCATTGATATTTCTGTTATAATGTTTAATTTCAGTAATGTTATACTGTTTATCGCTATCTGGTGCCAATCAAACATTGCACACCTTATTGGTAATTGAATGCCTCTTTGCAGATGGTATTATTAGCTGATTTTAAAGTTCGATTAATCAACCATAACTAGGTATATGACTTGGTATACATTTTGTTGCCTAATAATGATACTTCATTCGAGGTTCAGTAATAATGTTCAATTTCAGTAATCTTGTTCTGTAATTTTGTGCTGTTTTCTGAAAATGGATAAACTATATCTATAGAATATACAACAATGTCTATAGGAAAATGTGATACTCAATCACAGAGCAACGTGATTCCCCAGGCATCACATTTTACGACAAGATTGAGTGACCCTCACTTCCAGATATACCAGAGGGTCTCGTTAAAGATGAATAGAGTCTATGTGACTTATTGAATAATGAAGACATTAGCGTGAAATTAACTCTACAGACAATCAGCAGACTACATATTTTAGCCATAGGACTAATATCACATTCATATGATATAAACATTATTTAAGCCGTATAGTTGTTTTAGTTTTGGCTAATGAAGTCATTATGCCAATGGGATAACGTAATGTTTGCAAGAGAATAAAACAAATAAATTAAAATACGATATTCAGTGCCTGAAACAACCTTGATACTGAAGTTTAATATCAAAAATTCGTTCTACCTTCAGGATTATGTTCGGTTTAAACGTGACTAAATACTGAAATCTTTAATGAGACGAACATTTTAAAATTTAATCAATTGTCGGTTTGTGACTTCATTGTATGTAAAGACGAGGATCGTGGTTAAGTTTGCTGTGCTTGGAATCTGATATATTTCTTGAAATGGTTTTTTGTACTTTTGAACATCTGTATCGAACGTAAAGATGAGTTTTTGATGCATTCTCGATCCTGGTCTTTAACATGTGGAGCATCGAGGCTAATGTGAAGGCTTTTTTGTAACATGAGTATTTTCGATAAATGTGCCCAAATTTGTGCTGTTTTTCACTATCTGGTGCCAATCAAACATTGTACACCTTATTGGTAATTTAATTTATAGCTTCCGCCCTGCCTCTCTGCAGATGGTATCAGTAGCTGATTTAAAATTCAATTATTCAATGACTTGCTATTCATTTTCTGGTTAGTAGAAACTTCATTGATACTTCATTCGAGGAAGAAATGTTCAGTTATGTTGAATTTCAGTATTTTGGTGTTCTGTAATTTTTGTGGAGTTTTTCTGAGAATGGATATAAAATAATGTGGAATATACAACAATGTCTATAAGGAGAAAAGGCTTTCGAAGGAAATCTTTGTGGGCTGTCTTAGTACCACCTGCACCAGAACTTGATAATGAGGATTCAGAAAAGGTAGGAATAGAGGGGTAATATCTATTCTATTTTATGATAAAAAACGTACATTTAGAATAAAAAAGGCAATTACAACCAAGTTCAAAGTATAATCAGGTAATACTTATGACTATCTGTTTAACAAGAGTGAAAAAGTGGCCATTTCAATTTTTTGTCTAATGCATATCTTTTAGCTTATCTACAAATGAAATTACAAATGATTTGTGATATCAATATTAGTCATGGTTATTCTTTGATAATGCACATTTCAATACAAATGTTAATTATTGAGTAACTTAATAAAATGTTTGATAAAAACTGACTCTTTTAGGAATGAGGTTTTATGTAATTGATTTTAATATAGTTTAAAATTACATGATATTAAGAAAATCATGAAGAAAATTTATCTGATTACTATTCTTGACAAAAATTATTTATATTATTTCCTTCACTTTAATTTGATTTATGATACCAAACCTAATGGACCTATCCAAGAATAACAGTGTTATCATATTGACTATATACAAATGATAACTTTTAATCACAAAGTGGTTTTACGTAATTGTTTCTATGTTAATTACACCAAATTATTGTTTTTATGTAATACAACGAATTTGAACAAATAATGATGATAAAATGGGGATAAAAGAAGGTTTAAAATCTTTATACCATCTTGCTTGAAGTCAAATGCAACAATTTTTCTTATTATCAAGCGACTCTTTCATGTGATACACAATCAAACCAGAATGAAATTCCCTTGACATAACACTTTATTTATTGGCCGTCACTTCGTAGATATACTAGAGAGTCTCGTAAAGATATGTAGAATTTCTTTGGCTTGAGAAATAAAGACATCAGTGTAAAATTAAGTCTACTGTCAGCAGATTATGTGGGCCGAAGGATTAATCGAAAAATCAATTTGATATAATTATCGAAAAGTGGTTCTGTGACTTGCCAGCTTGTATACCCGATGTTGTTTATTTTCTGTTAATGAAATCATTTTGCTAAGGGGATAATATTATTTTGCAAGGGAATTTCACAAACAAATTTTAATAGGAAATCATGTGCTTGAAACAACCTCGATATTGACGTTTTATATAAAACCACCTTCGTTCTGCCTTCAGAAATCAATGTAGGTTTAAATGATTAAATATTAAAAGTACCATATTAAAAACTGCTGTGCTTTGAATCTGGTATACAGTTCTTCGTGACTCTTTCTTGTACTTTTAGACTGCATCGATCATCAGGTAAGTTCTAGATGAGTTATTGATCTTACTTTCTGATATGTGGACCATCCACATTATGTTCTTGTTCGTTTTAGAGAAATCCATTAATCATTATCGTTAAAAGCTGTGATGGCATTAAGTAATTTGGTGATTCGCAATAGGTCTAAATATGCCCTTATTAGTCCTATTGAATGATTTCCGGTGCCAATCAAACACAGCACACCTTAATAGTTATCAAATTTATTAAATTTATAGCTTATGCCGAGACACAGATGGCATCAGTAGCTTAGTGATCATATTCGCTGTTCAACCATATCTGTTTCTTGGCCTTGGCATACATTGTTTTCTTTATGGCCATCAGAAACTTTCTAACTTTTGATGATTTTGTCTTGTAATGTGCAGTTACAGTACATTTTGCAATAAAGTATATATTTCTTTGATACAACAATGTCTATTAATAAGAAGGCCTTCCGAAGGAAATCTCTGTGGGCAGTGTTAGTGCCGCCTTCATCAGATAATAGTCATGAAGATTCAGAACAGGTAGGATTTGGATGGTTTTATATGTTTTTTTAATATAAATGTTTTGTTTATTGCAGTTGTATAAAATATATTCCATGTTTAAATCCAGATATCTCATAGGTAGTACATGTCAACTTCAATGTCTGCCAGGTCAACATATTGTTTTCCAGCATGAAATTAAAAGCATTTTGTTTGTATTCTTTTTCTTAGTTTTGCATTAAAAAGTTCGAGAATTTTGCATCCAAAGCGAGTTCAATTATACATCCAAGAATATTCTTTAGTTATTGAAATGTGTAGAAAACAATAATGTTGTGTCTACGTGTCAATAGCAATGCAAACTTGAATAAAGTTTTAATCTACTTGCCGTTTTCCGTGGCGCCTACCACAAAGCCCATTGTAATAATATATTTTATCTCAGAACCAAGATCGGAATTAATTAAAGATGTACTTTCTCTTTGAAAATGTTACCGCATTTATACTTTCTAATAAACTGCATTTTAATTGCCGATAAATATTTAAAAATCACACTTTAACATGTATCTGCTAATTATTTTGTTACTTATCCATTTCGATACTCGATTTGTTAGAAGTTCATAGTAAGTGCCTATATGAACTAGAAACAACCTTTATAACAACATTGTCATGACAAATTGCGATTATCTAAAACGACCTACATTTAATGTGAAATCAACTTTCAATCATTTTACGCTCTATTTGATCTCAAAACATGAATATAACATGATTTTCTACTAATAATTAACCTCAACACTACAAACTATAAGACAAATGATGATAGACGAGTGAGGTATTCAATCTATAATTCATAGTTTTAACACACGGAAACACACTTAAAATGAATGTAGTTAGAAATGACGTCATAGATTGCGGAGAATATCCAATATGTAATACAATTTAGGGGCTTAGAGCGTGAATCAGAATGTTTGCTCTTTACAAAATTGAAAAGTACGCTATGAATAAGGAATTTTTTAAAACTACAATTACAGCATGGGAATCATATCATATAAGAAACATTTTCAACGAAAGGGCACTTTCTTAAAGCTTTACATTTACTTAGGTTAAATGTCTAAAACATTGTTACATGTTCTAATAACTGCATTTTATCTGAAGATACTTATTTGTTTGTTTTTTGGTTTGTCTTTTGATTCAGCAAATCTTGCACAGATCATTCAGAGATTTTAAAAGAAACAAAAACACCAACATCTGATAGCATGATAAAGTCACAAATGTCTGTTTATGAAAATTTTACCCAATTTTTTTCATTGCTTTCTTTATGAGTGATGATGAACTTTTCCTCCTGTAATCAATATATCCAATATTCTCATATTCATCAACCTGATAAGTTATCTACCACAATGTTTACGTATATTGTAAGACATAATGATTTATAACGGCTCACTAACCCAGATTATCACTCAGTTACAGTCCCATGATGATCGGATCTTATCACCATATTGACTATAATTTATGAAGGTAACAACCACTTTGTCAATCAAAATGTGCCTCAGTATCAAAATTACGTACTGAGTCCAACCTCTTTTTGGAAATAATAACCCGCTAGTCGTCCGATACCATTAAAATCTGTTTCATTCGATGTATATATTTCAACATGACTTGTTTTCTAATGGAGCTATAATGCATTGTCTCCCGTGAGATAAGTTGGCGCAACAGATTATACATTATTACGTTCAATTTGACGTTAAGTTGTAATTGTGAAGATGAAATATTTCTGTTAGTTGACATTAATGTTTACTTCAAAACGTTTCGCACTATGTCGATGAAAAAGCCTAGAAGTTTTAGGAAGCGATCTCTCTGGTCGGTGTCTGTGACGCCACCGACTAGTCCTAATGTTGATGTAAAGAGGAAGCGATCTCTGTGGTCCGGATCTGTGACCCCGCCGACCAGTCCTATTGCTGATCAGGTAAGATCTACCATAGCTGTTAAACAATCCCGGTTGGTACATTTTTATTGACGGTTGACTGCAAAAAATTGCAAACTACTAGTTTTGGCTTGTTGCTTTTGTTTTTAACTATGGCAACTTGTACACGGTTCTTGGCGAACATCCGCCTTTCAGAAGCTTCGAAGTTTATCTAAATATTAATTATCTAAATTTATGGATTCAGGCCAAGTTGATGCAGATTACTTTTTAATCATTTGCATGATGACAAATTTTGTTGACTAATACAGGTAATTGCACGTGAGCAAATACTGTGAAATGTATGTTATGTCGTGGTTAGTATGTTCCTCTCTCGATTTAAAAAGATATATTTGGTATACAGGGTGTATCAAAAAGAAGTTTACAATTAATAAATTAATGTGCCTCCATTTCAAAAAGTATGATGCATTCTGTAAATTTGTTTTTAATTATAAGTAAAATAGGCCATTGTCTTTCCATAACAGAAAAAATAACAGAGGTGCGACAACCGATACAAAATCGTTGTAAATTTTGTAAATTGTAAATGAATAAAAGTAGTTGAGCAAACATTACATTTCACTGGTGGTAACATGTTTAGCTAAAAAGAAGATCAAATAAGAGGAAACAAATATATTCTGACGTTTGGAGGCCAAATCCTGCCAATTGTTGGTCTTGTAATGTCACTGAGGTTTAGTGTTAGATAGACTTTTGATATTTACCCTTGTCTGTCTTTTTTTTTATCACACTTCATTTACAAGGCTATTTCACTATCCACACATAAAAACAACATTCCTTGATACTTAAATTCCATCACTTTTGCCTGTTGTGCCATCAGTAATGATTTCCCAACATCACCTGGTTTGATGTCCTAAGGTCTCTTTCATAAAGGCTAATTTACGCCAAAGGCATTAAAGAATTGATCAACATCATTTGATCAATGTTTAAAGCAAATTGTCACAAAAAGTGTCACACTTTGTTAGCAGAGCCCCAATCAGTCCTCTAGTCTTTGTAAAAGAGTTAAGAACATAAGGATCTTTTATAATTTTCATTGACTTTGCGCGATCGTTTTATTTACAATTTACAATTGACCAGTAACTTTTGAATCAGTTGTCGCACATCTGTTATTTGTTTCTGTTATGGAAATACAATGGTCTATTTTACTTATGATTCAAAACACATTTACAGATGTATAATTCTTTTTAGAATAGAAGCACATTAATAACTGTAAACTTCTTTGTGATACACCCTGTATACATGTGAACAGGATGCATACCAGTAAAATACACAACATTAATAAAATTGTTTGTCTTTGCATTTAGGGATATCAATACGATATTATGTGCTACTTATCAATGGCATTACTCATATGACTATAGTATAGACGTTAAGTGTGAGTGTATGTGTTGAATGCTTTTTGAGGCATTCACAGTGGAACACAGACAAGGGAAATGCTGATTACTTGTCGCCACAAAATAGTTTACCTGCAGTTATTTCATCTTCTCCGATCTTTAAAATTGACCCCTACATAAAATAGATACAATTCAAATATGAAACTTGTATAACAGGTGTTATATTATAAGGTTTATCTAAATGACCATGGAATACATTTCCGTATCAAACCTTTAAAGTAGTTTATACCCACAATGATGTCGCGTATATGCTAAAAAATAAAAAACAAAGGAGTTGGATTTTGGTTGATTTGTCTAGGGTTGTTTTTGCTATAATTCCCGACAGGTTTTGGCTGCATATTAACATTTACATCCACAACTTAGTTTTTAGTATAATATGAAGAAAATTGGCTGCATGTTCATGCTTAAAACAGGAAACTGATTTTAAATTTTGCACGACAAATGCTAACAATTAAATCGTGTTTCTTACTAAAACAATGCTGAATGTAAAAATCTCACACAACATATATATTAAAATGTGCCAATACTTGAGCCAAACTAGAACAAATGCACATAAGCTATTGATGTCGTGTAGTTCATCAATCATCCGTATCTACTTTGTTTTCATTGTCTCATTAAAGTGAAATTAGAGACCCATGTTATTGTGTTATGATCACGAAAATACGTGATGAATATGAATTGTACATGAAGTTTCACAGATGTGATAGTGATAATCATACCACAGTTTGAATACAATGAATTACTTCGTCGTATCTTATCTTATTTCTCATTTTTTGTATGGTTAACGTAAATCTATATATGGACCAAAATGTTTAAAAATACATTTTTTGCCACTTCGGACATATTCCTATCAAATTGGTTATATTATTGAAAATGTGCAGCTTTTAATTATAGGATATGAATGTATAAATTATATCGTATGGGAAAATCCATGTACAATATGATGTTTCTTAAGATTTCAACTTGAATGAATTGTAATTTTTGATTTAAGGACAAAGTATTATTTTCCTAGATTTCTATTTTTTATTTATTCACAATTTTATTTCATTTTCTAAATATCAAATGGCACCAGCAATGTTCAGGGGTGAGGATAAGTGGCAGCTCAATTCAAAATTATAATCAATTTTGTTTCTTAGGACTTGTTGCTTATGTGTTATATAATTAGAGATTTTACAACGAATTAACGAGTTACCTGTTTTGGATAATTAAAAAAACCCACAACTTTTAAATTACTCAAGAGAACTTTAAAATAAAAAGCATAAAAAAGGACCAAAACCTGTCATTAGTTGGTAAGACTTTTAACTGTGGGCAACGTAGCACTTAGAATTTGGAAGGATTTTGATATGCAGGTAAACTAAATATTAACGACAACAATTGGAGACTTTATGCTATTTTAATACTGGAACATTTCCACGGAATGACTTGATCTTGTTGAGTATAACTTAGCATAGCTTCAAGGGGTACCTTACCGAATAACCTGTTAACATGCCTCCGAAAAGACCTAGGACGTTTTGCAAACAACACTCTATTTGGTCGATAAATGACGTTCCTATTGCAGCTATGACACCAGTATTCAAGGAAATTGTTTGCCAGGTCGCATCTCAATCGCCTTCACCAAGGCCAACACCTAAATCAACTCAAGACGAGGTAGGAAAACAAATTGCTTGAACTTTTGTTTTGAAAATAGCTTTTAACAAACCAAGTTGATGGAATTGATAAAAAAATGACGTCAATATTTAGATAATAATATAATACTAATGATTATTGGGCTTTTGTATTGCGACTTTCTATCAATTTAAACTTAAATCGCTCATTATTTACAGGCTTTATCTCAGAAACCAGCTAGTCTAGACTAGCAAAACAACCACAAATGCTTTACTTCAGGAACCCGCTAGTCTAGACCAAAAAATATCCACCTATCAAGGTTAAAGCGACTATCATCTTTTGTTTAACGGTTATTTGAACCAAGAATTAGATTAAAAATGTACAAAAGAAAAACAATTAGCCTACTTAATATTCTTTAATGTTTTGTCTGGTAAATGTGCAAATTTATATTTTGTGCTGATTTTGTTTTGAGAAAATAACGTGTTCTATTGGAACGTTTTTCAATATGTGATAAAATTTGGTCTATGTCTGTGTCTCCCATAGGCAGCGGAAGCGGGGGGGGGGGGGGGGGGGGTGTCAAAAAATACAGCAAGAAAAGTTAAGAAAACTTAATTTCCCTTTGTTTTTTAAGAATGTGAAAATTAAAATGTGAAAAATCAAAACATTTTGCGCGCTTCGCACGAATCTTCAGATATTAAGTCAATTTTCAGTCATAGTTTGCCACGTTTTGCGCAAATTTTCAGTCAAAGTTTTCCAAGTTTGGCGCAAATTTTAAGATTGTTAGCTGAATTTAGCCGATTTGGCAGATTTTTCAAAAAAGACCTTTTTTCAGACCTTTTTTGCTCAAACTTGAAAATATTTTGACTAAAAACAATTAGCCATCCTCTCTAAGATTTAAACCTTCCGTGGTGCCTCCACCGACCATTTCTGATGCTAATAATGTAGGATTTGACAAAAGTAACAAGCAGCTGAAACCCTCTTGTTTGTGAGTATACATGAAATGACTACTTCAGTAGTCAACAGCCGCCAGAAAGAATCACCAACCAATGGTTTTAGTCGGTTACATGGTTATAATACTGTTGTTCTTAACGATGACATTCAGGATGAATTTGTTCTTTTTTTAATGATACATATTTGAAGCCCAACAAGATCTAAGATTCAAGAGCAACGATGCGGCTGCAGGAACTCACATCTACTATTAGAATCCTGCTGGATTCGTCCTTTCACACGAACTAAGAAATGAGCATAAGATAAATCGGCAGACTGTTGCGTTGGATTTCGCACTTCAAGAAAACAACAATGTTGTGCATTTCTGCTGTCTTCGAAGAATTGACAAACAAAACACCAATGTCAGCAGCTCTTACAACCAGACATATGCTTTTAAAGGGACTTGTACTCCCGATTTCAACGTCCGTTTTCAACGGATATAGGTCGATTGGTCACAAATGTGTCTGCAATATTGAGAGTTAAGATAATACATTCATCTGACAACACAATAATTACAACAATGATATTGAATCGTGTTTCTTGCTAAAATATAACTGTAAGAATCTCATCGTATTTTTGTGCTTACATATAGCTAGGAAAATGTGCAAATGTTTTAACCCAACTGACAAAAATACATAAGCTAATTTTATGGTGCAGTTTATCAATCAATTTTATTCTCGGTTGAAACTAGGTTAACTATGTTATGCGATTGTCTCTTGTCTCATTTAAGTGAAATTAGAGACTCCTACTTTTGTGTTATTATCTTGAATGTACATGATTGATATGGAATTGACATAAGTTTTTACTTATACAATAGTGAAAATGAAAAATAAATAATGTTGTCATATCTCACTTATTTGTCCTTAGCCTAACATTATTATGTGAATTAAATGAACACATTTTAATGTAGCCACTGTTACAGTAGGTTTCGAGTGCAGTGCAGGAGTGTGTCTTTTTGACAAACTTTTCCCATTCACTGGCAATACTCAATTCATTTTTCAAGAACGGCGCAATTCTCCCAATAGATACAATGGAAAAAGAATACTTTTCGACCAACAAATCTGGAATATTGACCAAAACTATTCAAAACTGTTATTAAACAGTATTTTTTTGACCAACAATACTGGAATATTTAGATAATTTTAACAATACTGGTATATACCAGTATTTTTGACCAGCAATACTGGAATACAAAAACTTAACTAGAACTGGACAAAACTGGACTATATTTGGATATCTAGTATTGTCAAAATTTTGTGTACCAGTATCTGGGACCTAAAGTATACTTTTTCCGATACAATACTGCACATTGATGTAGGTTTCACAACACAGAATGAAGTCTCCGAAAAAACAGTAAAACTCGGCTCCCCATACACACACCCTCACAAAAATTACGTAACGTGTGTTGTACTTTTTAAAATATTTTACGCTACCTTTTGTATTTACATAGTCTTAATTTTAT
>JXSR01S005441.1:17014-31838 GCA_000969725.1 Ophiothrix spiculata | reverse complement strand
GTTGGTCCACGCACACCATAGTGATCAAGCTTGTGGAGTAGAAGCCGATGGGAAACCTTATCGAAGGCTTTGCTGAAGTCTAGGAGTATAAGGTCTCATTTTTTATCAATTGTTTGATATACTATAATTTTGAGGTACCCGTCTAAGTGTGTATTTTTCTACCATCTATGGCCTGTAACATTTTGAATGAAATTCTTTAGTGTATGATTTGATTATAAAAATAAACCATGATATTGAAGGTTAATCCTGTCGCATTCCTATGTAGTTATATATAACTATTATGCCGTTGTCTTTTAACAGGTTTTTAACGACAATTTTGTCATTTTAAGTATATGCTGCGTCTTGTTATGAATTATAACATACTTTGCAGTAATGATTAGCATATTTTACAATTGGTTTACCGTAAACTAACACAAACAAAAGAAACCAAAACCAGTTGCACATATTTCACCATTTGTTAAATATAATAATAATAATATTTATTTCAACTGCCATAAAATATACCAACAATACAAAGATATTCTATCAAGGAAAGAACAAATGGACTTGGAAAGTCCAAACATGGAATATGTTTTTCTTTCCCTACAAAATAATATAATAGTAAAAATAAAAAATAATGACATCCATACAATGTATTTCTAAAGATGGTTGGACGAAATAAAACGGAAGAATGAAAGAATTGTATTGTTCAGTAGTGCCTATGTACTCAGATGATAAGTATTATGTTGACGATTTCCAGCACCATCATGATTGCAGCAACAATTTTAGATTTATTTTCCTTTAAAGGAAAGGTAACAGATCTATCAAGACTCTAGGTTAGTGTCGCCCATCACTTGCTTTAGATTATGGTCAGACTTCAGTATTGACCTTGAATGAAAATGTATAACAATAAAGGTTAATTAAGGTTTATTCGACTTGTAATCGAATAAGCTTACTTTCATATTTTCGGTTACAACACCTTAGGCTATTTATTGCTATATTGGTTACTAAAATAATTTTGACATCCATTTCCTGTTCGGTCAAGGGCATCGAATAACTTGAATTAGTGACCAGTGTTTAACAAAATACACAGTGCATAAAATTAAAACTGGCCCGCGCCATCGTTACTTTCCTAAGGCTGATGACACTGCCTAAAACACGTATCATGACATTAAGGTCTTTATGCTTATATCCTTCGTTACGGTTATAAGGAAAAATAATTGATAATGTTAATGTCAAATCGTTGAGAACAATTGTTTATAATTTTACAGCCATATGCAAACATCGGAAAACGGAACCGGAAGAACAAGTTCATCTCTGTCTTTCTATTCTCTTCCGTCTCTCTTTTATGTTTTACATTTTACTTAGTTTATGTTCAAATCCATAAATGGCGCCATTTAGTTGAAGTCTAGACATCATTTGGGTTTCCAAATCTTTTTCTATGACAGCAAGAATGAGAATGGATGGTAACTTTTAATGAAATCAGTATGACGTGATGCCATAATTGTTTTTTTCCTTTTAATTTGAATTCAATGACTTACTAAATTGTATGTTCCTTACATATTCCTATTTTTGTTTTAATTACCGTATTTTGAATAGGAGTAGTTTAGAAAGTATATACAAAAGACTTTTGTGTAAGAAATATTTTGCGTTTTGAGATTGACTGCATGATAGCACATTACAAAAGCCTGAGTTCTTTCTATGCTAAATAGAAGCCAAAAACACCTGATACTCTTAAAGATTTGATATGTTAATGAATTTGCTAATTTAAACGATTATTCTACTATTGACCTCACGGAGCATAACAACACTCGAATTGATAAATATCTCTCTCATAAAAACCGCTACAAGTATTATGAGCCATAATATTCTGTATATAGGAGAGGTGTGATACTGTAGCATATGAATGCAGTGAAAAGTAATTTGCCAAATCTCCATTTGTGGCTTACAATGTGCCAGATTAATTTTGTGTCTTGACAAAGTAACACCTATATGCGCTAGTCCATGATTGGTCTGCTATGCTTCCTCCTGCAAGAGTCCACCTATTCGGACTGTAGAAACAGTTTTTTATGATACCTAATAATTTTACTTACTATTTATATAGTATTGATAAACAAGAATGATTTCAGTATCTAATGCATCATGTCATTTACGAATATTTAGATCCATAAAAATTAAAAGGTTGTATCACTGGGTGTGGAGTGGTATAAAATGAAGGGCAAAAGAGAGTCAAAACGATTTAATATTTGCTTGACCATATAGGGGTATGTAAAATAAATGGACTTATCAATAAGTTTGGAAAATATAGCATTCAACGGATTTTGCGATAAATTGTGATTGGAATTGATATTTTGGAATTAATATCATGGCAGAAGCAGATGGCTCGGATTCTGAAATTGAGGTAAACGTGATTTAAAAACTTCATTTTGATTGGAAAGTTGCATGAAAATGGAATTATGGATTTATTTTATAGACAATACTGATATGTTAAAAATGAATACTATCAAATCACATGAAGATTGTATGGCAATTGGTTCAAAGGATTGAACTAATGCAATAAAGGATTGTGCTGTGGAGGGAATTTTAAAATGTATCAAATATACACGTGTCATAACTTGGTAAATAACCAGACATCTAGGAAAAGCTTCAATTATTATGTCATGAATTCGTGAAACTAAGAAGACATATTTTGATTGTATCTTAACTAAACTGCTAAAATTGTAATGAAATACTAAAGTCTGCATCAAATTGAAATACTAAATTTGTTGTTTATTCTTTTCTTCTAAAAATATTTTGCCTCGCAAATCATCGTATCATTGATCAACCATAGAAAAGAGATCGGTTATGGTCAGAGAGTCTCGGTCTCGGTCACGTGAGAGCAAAGGCTGAAATTGAAGAAGGTTCTGAGTATGAAAGTGATTCTTACGTCGATCCATCTTCTTCAGAAGATGGATCTGGATCGGGTTCTGGCTCTAAAGTAAGATCAATATTACGTATTGTAAGTGACAGATTAACACTCTCTAGTACACTAGATTGTTACTAACATAGTCGTCCAATAGAAATACACATATCAAATATCATTACTGTATCGTTAATGTGAGTATCCTTGGTCAATAACAACAATAAATTAAACTTGTTCATATCAAAATTTAACAAGGTATAGAACTTTTATCATTTATATGAAGAGAGAATATCATACTAAATTTTCATAAATTTTAGTATGATGTACTCTCTTCATAACAATTATGAAGGCATAAGCTACGCTTTTATCGTAGCATTGTAGAATATTACTAGTACTTTTTTTTTTCATTTTGAGAGTTAATATCATACTAAATTTTCATAAATTTTAGTATGATGTACTCTCTTCATAACAATTATGAAGGCATAAGCTACGCTTTTATCGTAGCATTGCAGAAGATTACTAGTACTTTTTTTTTTCAATTTGGGATTTTTGGGCTCTTATCATCTAATCATCACTCTGTATGTATGTATCACTTCTCATATTTTCAACCTTACGGTAAAGATATTTTAACACAACAGCTAAGTGATGATCAAATTAGAAAAAAATCAAAACAATCCATCCTACAATTACTAATTTGTTTTGTAACATGTTGTGATTATTTAAACTTTGTACTTAATATAAATGTACCTAAGTCTCCTACAGAGAGACAACATTTTCAGACGTATTGATTAGTGTATAGTTTCAGACAATTATGTATTGGTTCACCTTATGTAATGTTTATACTATTTTCTTCTTGTGAACAACTAATGAATTTCATATTATTAACGATAATATGTTGCACATGCACTCAAATTTCTTTTCATTTCTTTGAATCATGTCACGGCATAAACTCATTTAGTAGTAGAATTTCACTTCATATTATCTATTTCTCTGAAAATATTTTAAAAATATCAATATTGTTCATAATACTTTTATGTCTGTTTTCGCTAAAATCCTCCTTAATGTAAAATGTCAAATATAAGTAGAACCAGAGAAAGTTTGATGTTCAGACATTTTTAACGTTTTTAATAAATCATTATTTTGTCATCAAAAATGAAAAAATATTAGGTTGATTGTGTACAGATGTTGTGGAGGAAAGAATTCATCTAGCTCTATCAATTTTTGATCATTAGGTTAACTGATAAAGCATGTGCTTTTGGATGTTTTTCACACAGCGCAAACTGTGTTTTATATTGATTGGAAGAAAGTCGGAAGAAAGTAATTTTGCGTATCACTGCGTAATCATCTTAAAACCAACCATGAGTGTAACATATGGGTTTTAACAATTACTATCTTTATTGATATAAGAACTATTGATACAGTGAACTGCCTGGTAGGGTATAAATGTATATATTAATCCTGAAACAAATTAATGGTTCATTTCTATCGGAGAATCCATATGGAACTATACAAGTATGGTGATCAGCTTTTCATCGAAGATAAACATTTGAAGAATAAATCAACTATTACAAATATTATTAAATTCATGTTGTGATTATAATGGAATTTTAAGGAGATACATTTACAAAATTTGAAATGGATATGTCCGAAACGGATTATCTTCTAATAAACACCGTGAGTGAGTTGTTTAGTTTTGTGTATTGATTACTGTAGGTAGAGTACACAAGTTGTTATTTTGTATTAGCTGATCGTTTTAATGGTATAGTATTATGTTATAACATTTCAAGCTTGTAATATCTGTATATAATATATTATTTAACAAATACTATTTGTGACGTTCAACTGAGTAAAATTCGTCCTAAGTTAAGTATCAACTTCTTTGTAAACGTATTTCTTTTAACCCTGAATATCACTCTTCTATACTATAAATTATATAGTATTTATGTTCACTTTCATGTATTTTGTGACGATTAATTTAGCATTAATTGTATTTTGAAAGATACATATTTTATAACGGTAAGTTAAGAAAATCGCTTTTACTATGTTTCAATTAACCTGAAAGAATTTTGGAGAAAGAAAAGATTTAGTAACCGAAAACAACTACTTCTTTGGGCCATTTTTTGTTGTAAAGCATCAGATTATCTGAATACACGATGATAACTAAATTAGTAGGTTACTTCTGCTAAATGAACGTTGTATGTAGCAAATATTAGTGCTTGTAAGATGTTAACTACCTTTTTCGCGTGACTGCAAAACACAAGATTACGTTACTCTTTTCCTGGGTCAGTCATCAATTCTATCATAAAATAATAAATGGATTCCAAGCTCATGATAAAGATGTTATTGCAAGTGAAATGCATAGTTTGGGCCAATATAAATACATTAACATATGTTACTTCAAAACTGTCACTATTTGAATTCCAGTAAAATTAAAATTATTCTGCATCACCAAAACATTTCGTGTAGGTATTCTGACATGGCATGATTTATGAGGAGCAGACATATTTTGAATATGCTTTACTTGGGTATGTAAATGTGATATGTTTGTACAATGGTATTGGCTAACCGAGTATAACTACCAGTCCTTTTAGTTATAGCATATTAGACAGGCCTAAGAATTGCCGCTATGAAGGAAAAGGTTTGGGGAAAATATTGAAAACATATTGTAGATGGAACTGGATCTTGCTCTTAAAACATAAACGATCGAAAACCATTTGTATTATACGGTACCATTTGCAGAAGTATTTATCAATATTAATAAAAGTTTTTTTCTGAAAATGTGGTCGACGTTAACGTCGGTCATTTTTGTTAGCTCGATTTGCCATATCCTCTTTCATATACAATGTAGTTGACATAGGTCACCTATCATAACAGTGTATATTTACTCTGTCAACCTAGAGGCACAAACCAAGAAATCAGTCACTGTTACTTGGTCCATAGCTTATCTTTCGCATTCTATGACATGGTCACCTGGTGTTTTTGTATTGTGTAAAAGACTACCAATTATTGATTAGGATTGTTTGAGACCAAATCACTGCGTATTAATATGTTTTGTGCATGAATCATCATTTTTAATATGTTTTGTGCATGAATCTTCATTTTGGTATTATTTTTTGCCCATGTTGTTGATAGAACATAGACTAATCTTGAAAAAAAAAGCTCATTTGAAATTTCAGTAATATTCAGAACATTTATATGGTTCGAAAAATACAGACTAATTGATATGCTCGTTTGGTCATATTGGTTTATGTACATTAATCAGCTGCTTGGTGGTTTGTACTTTAAGTTTTATAGAGTATAGGACAAGGTGTACCTGTGTAAGTAAAAAGCACTTGAAACTGGCACTCGCTCCACTACTTTTGATATCACAGTGTTATTTTGTTTTTTTACCAAAACAGATTTATAACTATGCCGATTAATTTTGCATTTATTTTTGTCCATTATTTTTTTTTTGTAATAGTCGATGTAAAACTAAATTACTATTATATAAAATATAAAGAAAAGCTGTTATAATCAAGGTACGGGTTTTTGTATAACGATATCATTGACAACATATTTCATACGATAAAGACAGTTTCATTAGTGGCTCGTAATATAATATGAGCAAATGAAATTGACGGGGCGTGCTTTAGAGCACCATTTCTCGGTCATATTCACCGGATATATTTCACTACACTAGGTGCCAGCTGGCTGAATCACACAACTCTTAATCTAACTCATTAAAGGTACATGGTCTGATTTTTCATATTTTAGTGGTCACTGTCAAATAAAAAGATAACCACTTCAAATGTTTCAATTTCAAATTTCATTAAAATGGCCCAGCCGTTTAAATTATATGAATGATTTTGTATTTTACCCTGTCTTATACTTCAATTTGAAGATATTTTATTGTCACCACAATGAGACACATTTTCACTTATATCTCCGAAACGGGTCATGACTCAGCTGTAAAATTAAAATTTCTAATAATAGAACAATATGAGAAATTTTTACTACCGAAATCTAAAATTTAATAGAATAATTCTTAGCAAATCCGACTGGACTCCTTAAAAGTGACATTTCCTATAAAATTAAGTTTGTGTATTATTACATAATGTATATGTAATAGTACAATGCAAACTAAAAAACACAGTGTGTCGTAATCTCAAAAAGTTAAGGACCACTACATATGTCTTCTGAAGCCATCATTTTGGCAATATATTGCCTGATTGTTGTACTGTCGGCTTTTACATTCGAAGAGTATTACGATTCCATTCAATATACACTCCCTTATCAAAAGTATTGTAACATAGCGTAAATCCTGGTGTTTGCGAGTATAACTTACCCATAGTTATTATTTGATTTCTCATATATCTGAGCAATGTTACCAATGTGTGTTGTCCAATGCTTTAAAACAGTCCCCTCAGCTTATTTTGGCCCATAGGTAATTTGTGTTGCTTTCAAAATGGCGACGTTATGAGAGATAATGAATGAAGGCTTCGGGAACATTGTAGCCGTGAGAAACGAAGGAATTCCTCTATGGTTTATGGATGTGCGTTTCTTTTTTTGCTGCAAAATGATTTCTGGAATAAGTAGACGTCAAAGGGACCCCAGTAATGCCAATACCTTGCGTAAAAGCAGTTGATCGTGAAAAACAACACATAGGGAAAATCATCGATCATTTTACAATAACAGGCTTTTGCCATTTAGCCGCTTGGCCATTTCGTTTGCTCAGTATTGACAGGATAATGGCAAAACCTGTGAATAATCATTCTTGGGGGAAAATATAAAGATAATAGACTCATAATGTGTAGAGTTACGAAAGGGAAACAATTGACCTCGCTTGTACACAGGCAGCGAAGAGTAGGGATGGCGAATTTGTCGATAAACCAGGACAGCGGCCCCAAAGGATAAAATTGTTACCATCTTTCCGTCAATGTGCATTCATTTTCAGATAACTACCGTATTGTTAGATAAGTACTACAATGACATGATAGCACCTTATTTGAATTGCGTGGACTTTTGATGCCTCTCTATAAATAAAACACGTATATTAAATGCCTGTATTTTAATATTTATATTTTCATGCCAGTTTCTATCATTGTTGAAAATTTCAAGAAAATCCATCGATGCAAACTAGAGACATGATTGATTTTGCCAGCTTGTATCATTTTCCTTCTGCACAATGGGACATTATGCAGTTAAGAATGTTATCAAATAATTTTGAAAGGCTTTACACAAATCGTTGACGCTTGAGTAATTAACACCGAAAACAGTCACCACGTACCCTACCTATATTCTTCAATAAATGCACCAAACACAGATTAAACAGAAAGTCGTCTTACATCACAACACACGCAGTGACTTTAAATTCATTATTGGGTTAGATAAAGTTAGAAAAATGATTAAGAATTGCACAAACCTTGCTTAAGAAGTCTTCTTACAAGATATCTTTGAATAAACTTGGTTGCCCACATTGCTTCCCAAAATTATAAAATGTTTTTATGTGCTTATAAATCGTATAAATTGATAACATTATATTTTGTGTTTTGGTATAGCCAATAATATTTTCAATCTGTTTTTTTTAATATAAAGTATGAATGTGTATCTATGCTTCACAAGTCCCAATTTTAAAAGTCCTTATACTGGTCATGTTTCGACCTGTATGTCCTTCTGCTTTCCATGTCTCTAACGACACAACATTCCTCTTCGTTGTCATAAGGCTCGTACTTTACTTCTTTATCATAAGGCTCATACTTCATTGTCAATTAATTAAGCATAAATGGTATGTAAATCCTTTCAACATTGTACTTAATGCTTCACCAAGGGATTCTCCTTGTGCAGAAGGAAAATGATACGTGCTGACAAAATTAACGATATCACTGGTTTGCATCGATGGATTTTCGTGAAATTTTCAACAGTGAGGAACAAGGGCATTTAAAAGTCTTTAAGGTGATATAAGTTTTCAGAAGCTAGTCTGAAAAACTTTTAAATCAGCTCTATTCCCATGCAGAATGTTTATTGGGACACCCTGTAAGCTAATTTTTACATTGACACAGCCGCAGCGCTAGGGTTTATTGTTAGGAGGTGCAACTGACATATAAGGACTAAAAAATACTCACATTTGTCGACGTACCTTTTCAAAATTGACAAGCAAAACAAAAAAAGGTCTAACAAATGCACAGAAGACTCATCTCATTTTAAATTTCTTAACAAAAATTGGATACAAAGTTACATATTTAGCGAATTTTTTAAACTTTTCTTAACCCCCTTCCCCTTTTTTCCTGTCTTCTTATTTTTCTTCTGAATTTCCTCCTGACCCCTTTGGCGCCTCCACTGCATTGACAATAATACTAATAATATTCCAAACCATAATTCAGCACATATCCTACATATTGTAGGGGCCCTCGCTGCTTTTGCAAAACAACCCTTTGAAAAGGATTGTACTATTTGTTTTCCAAATTACACAATAAAATTGATAACATTTAAAAAAGAAGATTATAAAAATATCTAAAAGTTAACGAGTTCTGGTTTGAAACAGGAGTTTTTATTTCATGCATACAACATACGGTATCAGCTGTAACTACCAGTCCAAGTGCTCTCATTAGAAACAACCCACCGTATTATTAAAGTTAAATATATAATAGCTAAACATGCCAAAGACAGTAGAACTCAGCCAGCAATGACTTGATGAAAAACATGAACATTCCACACTGTGAAATCACAAAATAAAGTGACATTTTGATACCTGTGTTTGGGTTTATCACGGGTATTATGCCTTTAGCGATAAAAATAAAACTACCATCTATTTTCAAAATAGCAGTCGTAAATAAATTGATTAATTATTCAATAAAAATCAAATAAGGGCAGGTGTTAAATGTAAATCTAAAACTATTCAATAGCACTCGTGTTTTTTCTACTGAAAAAAAGTATCTGCTCTGAAGGTACAGTATATTGATGTTTCAAAACTTCTTATCTTCTGCTGTTGAATTTTATTGGCTTAATACACACCCAAAATATCTGATCAAAATGAATAGATTCTGTTACGGGGACACTTAAGAAAAATCTATTTAATCTAATAAGTTATATATTCAAAAATTAAAAACCGAAAAAGGGAACTAATATTAGTTAAAAAAGCTAATATATAAATTTTTTATTTGACCATTATCTATTTATAGACCCCTTATTCAGTTTTTGTTTTGAATAGGGTCTTCTTAGATTGAAGAAAATTCTCGTAAGTAATAGAATCTATTCATTCTGAAAAGATTTTTTTGAGCGTACATTGTATTGGCAGAACTTTAGACAAATTCTCATGATATAAATCAAAGTCAATCAGGCAATTCAAATGTCAATATAAGATTTTTCTATTATAACAAATCTGATGTCTAAATACATTATGAACAAACCACATTTATAAAACATAAATTAATCAGATTTTTAAACTAAATGATAAAGAATAAAATCAAACATATAAATGAATCCAAGTTAAACCATTTTTTTGTGATATGTTATGTATGTCTTTTTTGATATAAACATACATGTATACTATATAATATTCATGAAAAAACAAACAAAAATTAGTCAGAGAAAATATCAGACGTCTATCTGATTCCATAACTATGAAATATAAAATATACGTCGTATAAGAAGTTTTAGTCAATAAATGGTTTTTCGAATATATTCACCGGGTAAAAAGACTTTAAACCATGTAAACTGTGGCTTAATGATCAATCAGTACGCTTTAATAATGAGATGCATGATCTTAACACATTATGTTTCTTAATGAGTCGGATAAGGTGCTTAAATAATCATACATTGATAATGAGTACACACTAATGAGGTCTATGGCTTAAGTACATATATGTGCCATATGTACTTTATTGACCTTTCAAGACATTTTTGAGAGCCGTCTTTAAGATATCCTACAAGAGCAAAAAATGTGAAAACAGATTTTAATGTCAATGAAATGTATACAAGAGTACACAAAATTGCATCAATAATGTTGGTTTCAAATTTTAATAATTGCACAATTACTTAGGCTTACGTCGAACAGATATGATCAGTAGTTACTACCTGATATTTTATCGGCTCATACTTTGTATAGGCATACTGCATTTTATACAGGATCTTGAAGTGGGTATAATTTGTGATTATAAGTTGACAAGAGCACATGTTATATAAAATATGGCAAAAACTAATATTATAACTCGATTTTTTTAACAACTATCTGATTCAAACTGTTGGATGTTAAAGTCTGCCTGTTCGCCACAATTACATTAGAGGATTGATTACTAAAAAGTTCACAATTACTTTGAATAATTCACAATAAATTATTGTTTATTCAGATTCATTAAGATCATATCAGCCCTGAGGCAAACTGATGTTATACAATACAAATACAAGAAAGATACATCCACACAAAAAAAAACAACGAAGCAATTGAATGTATGTGATGACTCACCCCGAAAAGGGGGACTTTGCCACAGAACACTTTTCGAGAAACTGATGAAAATAGGCAGCAAAAAATAAAGAAAATAATAAGAATTTTAGTGTACTACAACATAGAAATAGTAAAATTAGAATATTTCCCATGGTTACAACGAATGACCTGTGTATCTTTTTATCAACGCTGTGATGAACGTATATGGACTATACACTTTTTTGTGAAAGTTTTTTTTTCTTTCGGGAAAGTGCATTATTACAACCATATGCTTTTGAGAGCATTTCTAAAATTAAAATATTTAAATTTAACTTTACATATATAAACAACTAACATCTGATGATTACTTATTATGTAAGGAAGTTTGGAGCCACTTTTTAATTTAGTAACCAATGAGCCAGAATGGTCATCGTCATGATCACAAGATTATTATACAAAGGGCTGATGAACTCCCAGGTAAATGGAGTGTAAAAAGACGTGTTGGGCTTTTTATTGTATATTTTACTATATTCAATTGTAGAAAACAATAAATACCTGCCGAAAATAGAGCAACTGCTAAACATTATTTCCGAACCACGGAGTAATTAGAGTAAAGTTTCTTGCCAAAGGTCCAACCAGGGCTCCAACCTGGATAAGGATTTCAAAACTTTCTGCGGAATCTGAATCTTGAAACTTATGATGCCTAAGAAATATGTAATATTTAAGGCATTTAAAAATATAATTATTGTATTATTTCTTAAAATTGTGCTTAAAATACTTTACAAGATAGCAAACCTAGTAATAATTATCATGAATATTCTGTAAATGTAACTAAGATCAATAATTATCCAACTAATACTAATACTTTTATCTTACATCTTTTGATATAAATAAAAATTGTCAAGTAATTGGGATCAGTGTCTGTGTATATAAAAACTGTGTAACTAATTCCCTTCAAAATAATTATGGTGTATTATAATCCACGTATTACATGTTTGATGTTTTGATAAAGCGACTATAACATGACTTAAATAAGCCTGCATTGCCATATGTCTTGAATTCAATTACTTTATAATACCTTATGTAAGTGGGTTAATCGTTTGATATTAAATATAGGTTTAAGGCACAGTACAAAGATCTTTAAACACAATGGTCGTCGTGTAAGTGATATATAATGTTCATTATTACATGTACACGGTTGCTCATATAGTTGGAATAAAAATATTTCTACCACTTTTTTATGTAAAAGTCAATTTATGATGAACATATCTAGAAACTTATGTTGCTTTTGGTCAGATTGGATAGGTAATCTTGTTGGGTGTGAAATGGAAATCGGAATGTGCTCAATGTTCTCATGTACTGGTAAGGGGGCAACAACAAAAATGGGTCAAAAACGTGATTTTCAGGTCAAATTTGATTTGACCCCGTCTTTGACACCGTCACTTCTCTACTCAAGTTAAGTGGTCATATGGAATGTTTATCTGTAGTAGAGTGATAAGCAGGCTATTGGATGTCTTGGTCACGCTTGATTGCGCCAAGAGATTGCTTGTAAGCAAAGTACAAAATGATCGTCCAACACCCCTCAATTTACAAAAAAAGGTTGTGGTGAACGCCGAATTTAAGATGTCATATACCGCCAAGAACCATTTCACCTTCACCACAACCGTATTTTTGTAAATCGAGTGGTGTTGAAGGATCATTCTGTACTTTATTTCCAAGCATTCACTTGGCGCAGTCAAGCGTGACCAAGACATTTAATCACCTGCTTATCACTATACAACAGATAAACATTCCATATGACCACTCAATTTGAGTAAAGAAGTGACGGGGTCAAAGGCGGGTTGAAATCAAATTTGACCTAAAATCACGTTTTAGACCCATTTTTGTTGTTGCCCCCTTAGTAGTACATGAGAAAATTGGTCACATTCCGATTTCCATTTCACACCCAACAAGATTAGCTATCAAATCTGACCAAAAGCAACATACGTTTCCAGATATGCTCATCATAAACTGACCTTTACATAAAAAAGTGGTAAATATATTTTTATTCCAACTAAATGAGCAACCGTGTACTTGTATTAGTGTGTTTTAATCCATTAGTCTCTTCATAATGAACCGGCGACCAGCACCAAACATAACAAAATGTTTGAAAATATCTTAAAGATGTAATTCAACGTTCTAAATACAAAATACACTATGGAATTACGTTAGAGCAAACACATTTTACCTTATCTATATATATCCGTATACTATATTTGAATAATCAAACTAACTACTTTTTAAACTTTATTTCTATTTGGATATAAGCTATTATCAGAAAATACAAAATCATTATTACCATTTTATGTTAAATAATACTACGTATATCTAGATAAGACTGCTCCACTGTTCTTAAAAATACAGACTAATAATGATGAAATAATGGCATTCCAAACTGGGATGAAAACTGATACTACACGTGCAGTAACCGTATGATTCAATTAAACACGAACTAGGTCATTCTACAAAATGAGATGTAAATAGTGTTTTTATTTCTCATGTGGATTAACACTAAAAGTCGATCATATGTAACAACATGATAACTTTATTATAGGCTTGTATACATGAACAAGACTTAAAATTGTGATTCAATTGGTTAACCTTAACACCATAAATACATTGTGCCTTAGTTTAACATCATAAAGTATTAATATACCCTTACCCAAACCCTTACCCTAAACCCTAACCCTGGAATTTTACTTAAAATATACTTGGTCCATTTTAATTATTCTATCCTTCCGATGCTGTAAGCCGGACTGTAAGACACATATGTTACAAAGCAACTAATAGCTGCTGTATATTCGATCAATATCAATCGGTACATGTTTCTCCTTGAATAATTTAACATGTAATCCCTTGTGTTGATGGAACAATGTTAACTATGTAGACTAAGAACCGTCGTATTTACAATTTCCATTAAGCTTACAACATACCTCTGGTTAGAACTCTTAAAATACAAACTACGATGATAAATCGAAATAAATAGGTTGAAAAGATGACTTTTGAGCAATGATTTGAATCCTAAATATTGTGTTCTACACTGTTATTTTCGGGCACTTGTTTCTCGAGTCCAAGTGTAGTATACGGTGTATAATAAAGCACTTGGGTTGGATCGATCAACTTAAATCTACAATTGAAATTATCGTTAGTCTCATAGTCTCATAATTTGTTGAAAGTAATGTCAAGTTAGTACCCAGTAACTATATTGCAATGAGATTTGACTAATAATGCATCCAAACAATTGAAGACTGTAGAATAAGAAGTACCTAAGTCATATTTTAACGAAATTGAGTTATTGGTGGTTTTGAGGTAACTGAAGGACAAAAATTATTTTGACAAATTTTTAAGTAAATTTTTGCATGGTAAGCGGTCGTCACGCTCGAATGAATTCGGGGTCAAATTTCAAAAATGCTCTAAATATGTCGAGTCGCATATCAAATTAATTGTTTCGTCGAGTAGATTACAAATATATATACTTTTATATATCTAGAAGGTTTGGTTAACCA
>JXSR01S005440.1:10198-30037 GCA_000969725.1 Ophiothrix spiculata | reverse complement strand
GTAAGCAACTGTATCTCTGAGAAAACCCCTTAATCACGGATTTGAACTTATCACTGTTCAGAATACCAGCAAAATCCATATCATTGTACTGATGAATTTTTGACATTATATATAAATAAGTACGTAGGTATTTACATTGAAGTACTCATTGACTTCATTGAATGTCATGTCAGTATTTGAAAAAATGTGAAAAGTATATTCCGTTGTTATCTGAAGGTAAAAAACCCGTATTACACCAGATTATATTCATTCTTTTTCCGTTTAATATAATCTGGTGATTTACCAAGTATCTGCTTGTTGTTGACAATTGCAAATGAACTAAACTTTAGGATGTTTACAGCATTAATTTCAGAAGAAGTTAGTAGATAGACATCAGTCATCAGTGGTAGTCGTCGTATGATAAGCCGCATTTTCGTCGAAATATGTTTCCATATTCAAGAATCCACAGGTTTGCGGCTATTGAAAAAAAAAAGAGAATCAAAAACAGTTTAGTATTATTCAATATAAAAACATAAAAGGGCAAGAGTATAAGTACCCAAAACAGACAGCAGTTTTTGATGGGATTTCGGAATATTTGATTCTTGCCAAAGAAAATATAACTTGCTTTTTTGTTTTTGTTTGTTTGTGTGTTGGGTGGGGGTGTTTGTTTGTTTGTTTGTTATTTGTCAACGAACGGTTCCATAAAATGTAATCAAATTTACATTCGTAGTATAATAAAATTGAAAGCTAAGGAAAGAAAATCAGGAATCTGCGTTCGGAATTTAGAGCCATCTCCGTGATTGCTGTTGATATAGAATTACCAATATGTTTCTTTGCATTATACCAATAGTTTTGAAATATAATAATTATCATTCTCACAAATGATTTATTAAATTAAAATCAAGAATGACAATAGTTTATAATAGGCTTACAGGTGGCGAATTCCAGCGTAACAGGCGTGACCTTTGCATGAACCTTTTTTTCTCAGAATAGCTGGTAAATGTTATCTAAAGACGATACCACGGAAATATTCCTATATGTTATAGTAAACATTCGATATTGGATGCAACAAGTGAAAATGTTATTCTAACTCAATCACTGTCTTCACAATGGGGGACAGAAAGTGTCCGTGACAGGCGTGACCCAAACTGACAATGCCTTTTCAAAAATAAGGCTTAATGCTGAATTCTATCTCTTTTCCCACGGGAGATTTGATTCCTGTTTATGTTGCAGTATATCTTCTTTGGGGAACCAATCAGGAAACATTTCACTTTTGGAGCTGTAGCTCTTAACTTGGAGAATACAGAATAAATCATTTCGTGACAGGCGTGACGTGACAGGCGTGACATTTGTGCACACCTAGTAAAACTTGAATTTAGAAATGGATCGTCTTTATTTATGATTATGATTTATTTTCAACAGTTTTGATACTGTATTATGCAAGTTTAATCTATTTTTGAGCTTTAACCCTTGTCCTTCTGAGCTATTTTTGCAACATGTCCTCCGAAGGGTTGTTGCAACCACCCTAATATTTTAGAACGGAACCTCCTATGAACTTGGTTTTGCTAATAATAGATAGGTATGATCCTCCCCTACCCAACGATACAAAGATCATCAAAATCGGCCGAGGTGTTACGTAATTATGACGTCATAAATCACTTTCGGATTGGAAAATCAGGCAAAATTGCATTATGGCAAAAATGGCCACTAAACAGCAAAATGTTGCTACAAAAGTTCTAAATAACATATTTTCGTCGGTTTTTTTGCCAATTAAGACAGGAAATGATGATTATAACATGTCTTTTAAGTTTAAGTTTTATAGCATGCACATTTTTTTCAAAATGGCGACTTAAACATTTCCGGGATTTCGACTTCGTGACAGGCGTGACCGATTTTGAGATGTAATAGTGGAGAAATAAGCAATCACCGAATGTTTGTTTATTGCTTTGCAGATGTAGACTCCATGATAGAAGATAGATATTGATGTTTCCACAAAATATGACCTTTTAATAAAACACAGCAAAAACTTTTCATGTGACATCTGAAAACGGCAAATTCCAACAACACACTACTCGGCTATGATTAACATTTATTACTAAAACGCGATTGTACTTTAGAGCACAGAGACTGGGGCTTCTTATACACTAATAAGGAAAAGCCTCAGATGTTTTTCTGTGTTTCAGTTCCAAACAAATTTGAGGGTAAAATGTTACTAAGGCAACATCCAACTTATACCAGTCATAAAATAAGTTCTATTTGCTTTATGGAAAAAACAAAAGTAGTTCCTGAGACCTTGACTTGTTTACTTTCAACTCAGGTATTACTTTTATGTCAGAATTGAACTTGAAAAATTCATGTATGTGATACAAGATCATGGAATTAGCCAGGTATGAAACGTATAACTCAAAAATACAAACCCCATTTTGATCCCATCAACACGGGACATCCGGCATGTAAAGTGTCATAATCTAGTTCTCCATTTTTCAGAAAATTGTACCAAAACACTGCGCTACCCTGTGGAAAGAAGTTTTAGAAGTTATCACTATAATTTTATCCCCTTCAAATTCGGGTGACAAACGACCAATTTAGACTTTTTATTCAATTGCGTTGGATATTTGGTGCATATAGAAAATGTATCTGTTAAATTATCATCGGGCGCTTTGAGTGCTAATTGTTCTTTTTAACAACCAGAGGACAAAATTCTATATAAAACGAATATTGACTGCTTTTAGTTCGGGGTATGGGCATATTCATGGATTTGAGATCACCTCGGGAAAAAAATCTATGCCCCTCAAAGCAGTCAATATTTGTATACTATGCCCAATTTTTACTACGTGCGGAGGCGACAACTGAGTTTCCTAACCCTTGGGCATATCCTTCGTCTTCCCGTGTCTGTCAGAGGATTTGCTCACTCCGAAGAGCAGGAACAGAAGACGGATTCATCTTGTGGATTACTTTTCGCGTCTTCAACATAATATTAATGTATATGTATGTAGTCCAACTTACTGGCTCTGGTGCGACTCTGACGCCGGCTTTAACGAACACTGTTGCACCACCTTCTTTCACTTCACTTAACTGTAAACAGAAACAATAATAGAGTAATATTGCATACTTGGTAAAAAGTACATCGTGTTGAAAATAGCGGTATGATAAAACCTGTACAAAATAGCTAATCTCTCAGCCAGTAACAAACATTTCTTATGTTGGGTACATTTTGCATTATAGTTTACCCCCCTTAAACTGCTGCTTATGTTTTCGTTTTTGAACATTCTTTATCAAAGATAAAAATGATCATTTCATACTTTTATGTAATTCTATCTTAGGGACCGTTCATTATTTACAGGGGAGGGTGGAGGGCCGGGAGAAGTTTCGGGTCTAATCAGAAAAGTTTCGTGGCCCCCCTATTTGAGCATCGAAAATTATGCAACCCCCCCCCCCTTATTCCTCTGATAAATTTTACATGACCTTTGTAAAAGGGCATGTACCCCCGAATCAAGCAATTTAAAAGCCATGACATGTATCTGTATTGGGGCAAGGGATTCACACGGCAGTCAGATCAAACTGCAAGACAAATTTCTGGGGGACAAAATTCTTTATTTGTACTTGAAAATTATGGACTCCCTTCTTTTACACTCTCCGACACCCCTGTAGAATTTTTAACAAGCAAAAACAAGTTTAAAGGGAGCTTAATATTAAAGGGACAATTTGGAGAGGATGCCTAAAGAAAATAATAAGAACATTATTGTCACTAATCATCATAACTTCAATTTTCACATGCAAGGTATCATTTTGAATCGTACATAATTCACTTTTAAATGATGTGAAATTCTGAATTTTGCTGAAGGTAGACAACTTGAACCTTTTGATGTAACATGTCACAGATGTTCGGCGCACGCGTGGGTGGAGCTACTGCAATATTCAGATATTAGATTTAACTAGACTTACGTAAAAAAGCATTGTTGCAAGTCGGTTTCCAAATCCTTCGTAACCATCGCCATCACTATCCTGAATAAGTAGGAAAGATACTGATTGGGTAGAACTTCTTTAATATTATAATATAAGACTTACGTAAAAAAGCATTGTTGCGAGTCGGTTTCCAAATCCTACGTAACCATCGCCATCACTATCCTGAATAAGTAGGAAAGATACTGATTGGGTAGAACTTCTTTAATATTATAATATAAGACTTACGTAAAAAAGCATTGTACCAAATCCTTCGTAACCATCGCCATCACTATCCTGAATAAGTAGGAAAGATACTGATTGGGTAGAACTTCTTTAATATTATAATATAGGTCTATGCTAATAAAGGAACTAAAGAAGGGGAAGGTATGCTTTGGCACAATTACAAACTTTACCGTATCCGTAAAATCGCCCCTCAATACTAATCGGTTGACATAATGAAAACTTGTATAAGTGGTCAAAAATGATATTCAATCCCTCAAACAATATGTGACCGTCCAGTCAAAACAGCAGTAAATGCCAGCTCTTGTCAAGTTATGGTCCATCAAAAAAAAAGGTTGTCAGGGAGTAAAACGTATAACTGAGATAAACGCGTTCAAAGATTAGTAAGCCCTATATTTTCTGTTGATCGTCTTAAGAATATGTCAATTTATTTAACATTTCCTATCATTTTCTTGAAATGAAATTTTGCTTGTATTTTGTAGTCAGCACCAGGATTGTGAATCTGTCAATTTCAGCAAATTATGACATTGACATGTATTTTCACCTGTAGCGCAAAATGAAATTTCTGGCATTTACTGCTCATACGGGCTGGACGGTCACATATAAAGTTAACTTCCTATTTTAAAATTATGAATTTTGATCATTACACGCGTTCCCTTACAACAATTGTATTACACGGACTTTGTCCATCTTTGTTCATGTCAGCAACTTTGAAATTAAAATCAATGATAAAACTGAGACGCACAAGCAAATCGTTTGATACTTAAGATAACAAAATGCAAAAACATTGTAAAACAGACAAAAGACGGGGAAACCTTGACAACGAAGTTTCTGGGCTATCCGTAACATTTAATGGAAGACTCCTGTAATTAATTTAATACGTGGCAAAATAATAAAATATTTTCATTGGTCATAGACAGAAAACATATGGTCCGTCTCGAATTCGAACCTGTTACCTTTGTATTGAGAGTGGTATGCTTAACCGACTGAGCTAATCAGGCAGATGGGAGAATGTGGTTGATTTCAAACTATGGACTTCGTTCCTTTGGCAGTATGAATGCCAGACTTATATTGCGTGGTTGACAAGATTAACTATTTATTCAAGAGAATCATCTTTCGGTCATTTGCTTTAAAGTTGATTTTTTTAACAAAGGCATCTTTACTTTGAAAGTATACTAAATGCGAACAGTGCTGAGACATTAGCACATTTACGAGTAAATAGCGGAAATAGATACTCGTTGAAATTTGATAAATGAAAAATCATATAAATGGAAAAAACCTTAATATTACTGAAAATGTTCCAGATTTTCCATTATAATATGCGTAATTTTGCTGATTTTTTTCACAGTGCAGAAGTGGTCTGCTAACCCGACGGATATGTTTGATATTTGATAATAAATGACGTGGCAAATTAGAACAGGTAATGAATAAAAAATCCCTCTCCATTTCCCTTAGGTCTATAGCTTTCTACGAATTATACTTCTTGAGTCTAAAATTAGACTGTCCCTCTACACGTGGCATCTCCCCCTCTCCTACATTGCCTCTTTGACGAGAAGTGGCGGATGCATATGGGTGTGCACATATTTATTGCAATGGCCCATTATTAGTATCTAAATTTCTACAAAGTTTCAGAATTTCTTACACTCGTATCATCATAATGGTGTTTGTAGAATCCGCCGAGACCATAATGGGCGATCTGTAATGACAAATTTACAAAAACCATGAAAACTTTGCGTATGTTATTTATCAGGGAGACTGGGAGACCTACATCCGTGTCAAAGGTTAGAGGCACCAACTCAAAGTTATCTGGGAGTCATTCAACAAAGAAAAAAAACAAGATCGTGAACCAGGAGCAGTCCTACGCCGCCCAGTTTCCTGTCTAGATTATTCCATGTATATAAACCTTAAATGAAAATTCTACATATGGGTGAGTAAATGCGAGATCTTCCTGTCTAGGCATGGTGAGGTCATGCAACAAAATAAAAAACTGTTATTTATACCAATATAACAATATATTCTTATTTGCTAGAAGAGTCTAACTGGCTTTCCTGTAGAAAAATAACAAAGCAGTTTACAGGTTTTTATTTTTTGAATCCATTCCGTCGGTGAATTACTAAAGTGGTAACAATTATATAAGCTTATATAAATCTGAAAGTGTAAATATATTATTCAGTTGTGAAACGGGATAGTTCTATATAGTCTGCTGAAATGTGTGGCGAGTTGTTATTCGGGTTATGTCACTCTCAATTTTCATATCAAAACATGGCGACTTACAACAGTAGGTGTCAGATGCTTTGATACTTGTAAATAATGAAACAAGAAAACCATATCAAATCATGTGAATGTGTGACAGAAAGAGTAAACTTTAAATTCTGCAAATAATGTAATGTCATATTATGCTACCTGTCTTTGGGAATTACTCGCCATCCCATGGGGTTTTCTGTATCTCTTATGTGTCTGTCTGTATATTTCAGATCCCTTAAGCCGTTGTGTTGATTATATATTTTAATCCTGATTATCTTGACAAATTTCGTACTCTCTGGGGAAAATAGCAAAGCAGTTTTTGTATATTCCTTAGATGTACATCAGTGTAGATCCGACGAATGTTACAACGTTGCAGCAGAAGAATACTAACTGGTCAATTGTTTTGAATGAATGTTACAACGTTGCAACAGAAGAATACTAACTGGTCAATAGTTTTGAATGAATGTTACAACGTTGCAGCAGAAGTCGAATACTAGCTAATACTTCAACAATTATACGAGGGTCGTTCAAAAAGTTCTACCTGTTGTATCATAACTTTTGTTCTATTAAAGGTAGCTACTTGAAATTTGACACAAATATAGCTAAGAATGTCACCTACACATGGTGTGACAATCTTATCAATATCTGTTCTAGATTTCTGTAGGTGACTTGAAAACTACATTAGGTTTCGGTACACCGGAAACGGTAAAATATCTAATGACATTACAACTGAAATTATGTGTACAGCTTATGTACGAACAACCATCTGTATATCTAAAATGTATGTAATTAACAAAACAAATTTGAAATGAAAGTGTACCTTACAGTCCAACAAATCATTTTAACTGATAAAGTAAACTTGTCAGAGATAGAAATTACCAAGAATCCCAATATTTGAAAGGATGTCATGTACCCTCTCTCAGGTTACGGATATCAGCTAGGAATGTTTCTCTGTAGCGTGACTTTTCCAAGTGCGTTTTTGTGTGAAAAACAATAGTTAAAGCTACTACATCATATTTTTCAGTCAAAAATTTGAATTAGGTTCCTTTTGGTATCTACCATGAAAATATAGTTAAAAATAAAGCTTCATAATGCCACCGTTTTACATTTTGTTTTATTTAGGTCAATTTCTTCGATAACTGTGTCTTTGTTGATTTTAATATTATTGCTGCAGGGGCCATTTGTTCCTAGCATTGTAATGCTTATGAATGACCATTATTTTCAGTTTGGGTCAGCTTTTTTAATCATCCCGAATAATTGTATGTCTATTCTTATGTTTTATAAAATTTTCACTGTATAGCAATACTACTTGCCTATTTTATGGCCTTTTCAATTCACTGTACTTGAGCCAATTTTTAAAAATGGTGCACATATTCTGACCATTTCCGGTGTACCAAAACTTACTGTGGTTTTCAGATCACCTACAGAAATCTAGACAAGATATTGATATGATTGTTACACCATGTATAGGTAATATTCTTATCTTTTTTTTGCCAATTTTCAAGTAGCTATCTTTATTAGAACAAAAGTTATGATACGACAGGTAGAACTTTTTGAATGACCCTCGTAGTTGTCTAAATATACAGAACTTCTACAATATCATGAATATCTGGTCAATTGTTTTGAACGATATGTCTAAATACAGAATTATTGCCAGATTTTTACTGAATGTCTGCAGTGAAATTGTCATGTAGCTTTAAAAAAAAATTATCATCCTCAGGGAGAGAGTGATATTTTGGTTAAGTTTACTATTTGCAATACCTGTAAGTGCTCTGTGTGATTTTCTTGCAATGACAGCCCTGTGTAGTCTTCAACTCGAGGTCGTATCAGTTCAACATCAGCCCCTATGTGAATGTTAACCCACATTACTCGGCTTTTCCGTTGATCTTCTTCTACCTTTCCTCTTGCCGCACCGCCGACTTGTGATTGTTTTAACTAAACCATATTTTGAAAGAAAAAAAAAAAAGTTTTAATGAGAAATGACATGCACCTGTAGTAACCAACGTAATAGTGCAATCCAATCAGATGAAATTGTATCAAATTCTAACGTTATCTACACCGTGCTGAGCATAGATCTAGATTAATGTTCATCTCCGAGATCCAGACCTGAATCCAGATCTCAATAGACCACTTCCATAAAAGCTATCTAAAGCTACGCAGGCGTCAGATCCGGAACCGAGGCCCATGTAGGCACAGTCTAAATATATGCAACTTCTGTTGCATTTGAGTTAAATCAAATAGACTACTTGAAATAAATTGATGCATCAAGTAAGACCAGAACCTTAGAAAAAGATAGTGTTTTAAAATCTATGACCAGAACTCACCAAGCCACTGATTGATCACGTGACAGGCGGCGATAAACACTCCAGACAATTAAGTTCATCACATGCGTGCGTGTTTTGCGTGTGATCGAGAAAAATTTGAATGTGTGACCCATCAGATCAAAAGGTCCCAAAATGAAAATTGTTTTTGGGCTTCATCGGAAAGATTATATTTTAAGCTTTAAAATGTCATCTTGCGTTTGGTTATTAGTTGCTCGAATGCAAAGTTACATCTAAATTAGTAAAATGCATCGAGCTGATTCAGAAAACTATAGTTCTGAGAAAATTGAGTTTTAAAGTTTCTGTACTGATAAAACTTGAATAGAGAAAGGAATTTTATCTTTTGACTAAAGCCGTGGGTCCCCTGCACGAATAGACTCCTTCATGGGGTATGCATAATATGCAAGTACTTGTATCATTGATTGATTGATTGATTGATTGATTCCTTTATCTGTTTATATATTAGATAAACGGTAGCATCAGTTCTGATCTCGTATGCTAGTGTGTAGCGTTATAGCTTTATATCATTGTACCTATGTTCAGTTCGTCTATCTCCAAACTTTAGATAAAGTCTTGAATCATTACAAATCAGCCAATAATTATTGACAAAATCGAAATAATACATTTCTTGTTCATTTTGTTGTGTGTATTTTTTGCTTAAACTTTTATGCTTTATCATGTTTACCTCCGACATTTAACTATTAAAATACGTAGCTATATCAAAGATATTTTGTCGTAATGTGAAACATTTTTCATGATCGCATGCAACACGTGCCATACTAGTAGTTGATATCTCAGGCCACAGACTCTTGCCGCGTGATCAAGGTCGTGGTACTATAATGATACAAGATGCGACGCAATCAATGTGTTATTATTGAATCGAATATTTAGTTTAACATAAGTATTTAAAACATATTTTACGGGCTGAAACTTGATGACTTATCTTTAACAGTTTGTGGATAATATATAACTTTTTATTTACTTGATCTGTGTATTTACGTGCTTATTTATTGAAAATACAATTTGTACTTACATGTGGTTCTGCCAAATTTCTCAGAGCTCTCATTTCTTTAGCAGATAATATATTATGATACTGCACAATTCTTGGGTTTTCATGAAGCACTTCTTCTTTAGCTGGTCGTATAAATAACCGAGGGTTATTGTAATGAGTCAACCGACATTTGAGATTATGACGTGGAAACTTCCAATATTTCTGTAGAATCAAATAAGAGCAATGCAAAAATAGGTTATCAAGAAACGGATCATATTAAAGTTATCACTGTGTTTAGCGCCATTGTTATAACTAATGTTTAAGTCACATAACAACCAGCCGCCGACAGATGTCTGATAGGAATCGAAAGGAAACCGAAACACCAGTATGACTCAAGTGATTTCTTGCGTTACCCGGTTAGTCATCGGTCAGCCATTGTTTGTTTTTTTATTATTATTTTGATATGTAAATAGAAACTAACGATCTACATAAATTGGACGGACCTTTACCTTAATGTATTCCTTGTCATTACGACAGAGAGCTTTTCTATGTTCTGCAGCGTGAGGTGTTGTATCTAGTTTTCTTATTTTTAAAAGTGATTCATACATCTCTTTTCTTTTCAATCCTGCTTTATTGGTAGGGTCTAGAGGAAAGAAGAAAGTATTTTAATTAATTGTTTATTCTATGCAGTACAGAGTTTGTTTAACGAGCGTCAATAAAAGCTTTATCAATTCGGTTATACAATAGTCGAGTCAATGTTAACAGGTTTAGCTAAGTTTATGACAGGTCGTCTGAATATGACTTTCTAAATAATCTAAAAAGCAATTTTATATGCCTGCTGTTCCAGGGGACTGAAAAACAAATCGATCTCTTTTTTAGCTTAAATCAGTTCTTATTGTACACTTGACACCTAGAACTAAAGATTGACTGACGATGGATAACATGAGTAAAGAGTTTAGGGGGGAGTTTCAAATTCGTATTTTGAAAAACAAAAAACATTAAGAAGATTTGTGCTGCTAACGTATCACAAAGCGATTTTATTTTAGTGAAGGCTGCAACTGGTTATTTGGCTGACAGATATTGCCATTGTCATGATTCAAGAAAAAATCGTCTAGATAATGCAGGTCACCTTCATGTAAGGGATTCATCCCTAAAAGAGCGTAATGTTTTTTCTTAACTTTACTTTTTAGACCTTCTTGCACTCAGTCGTAGATATGCTCTCGACAACAAAGGGTGCTTAGCACACGACCAAATTAACCAAATGTTTGGTAGACCCTATATCACAAATGGTAAGAGGCCAAACTATACTTTACCAATTTCTAAAATTTTGTTAACAACATCAATTGCCTTTTCTATTGATCCTTCCTGGAAGAAAATAAAAATGGTCTTCTGATTAGTAATTTTGTTTGTTACAAACCAATAAATTGGTGATTTAACAAATACTTAAAGCTATATAGTCTAATCTAATCACTCCATTATATTATGTATTCAACCATTCTTCCAATAACAAAGGATCCAATTTACATTTTCTGTCACATGAGTGAGGATAAATAGGATAATCATATTTCTATTTTCTTCAAAGACTCAAAACTGGGTTGACCTGGTAATAAGTCCATGATCATACCACTGTACAACATGTACACGCTCCACTGGCACTGGGTAGTAGCTTTGGATTATCAGTTGCTGCGTTATATAATTTGTTTGGTCCAGTAAGAAGCAGAGATGAATCCTTTAAATAAGTGCTTACCGTTTGCAACGCTGCTGCATATTGGTTCATGATAGTCGTTGACGGGATATAGTGATCATAGAATGTCTCGTTTTTATATCGACGAAGTGCCTCCTCCATCCATTCACGTACATAGTGCTCGTGTGGGGTATTCCACGCTCTTTGACCAATTTCATACATATCTTCCACTTTATCATAAATAAAATATAAAAGAGAACAGAAGCTAAATATTTAAAAGATGGCTTCATATTTACATGATTTAGGTCTCCACCTGGATGCAAGACGTGTACGTGTTGCAAAACTTATTACCCACAGTTATTCTTGTTCATAATAACAAAATGAACGAGTAAAGCACAGTTACGGTATTTCACAAATGCAGTCTCTAAGTCAATAGCTGCTAATAAGTGTTTTACACTGAGTTCACATGTCGCTGAAGTCTTCTTTTGACAGTTTCAGCTATTATGTCATACGGTACTGCAACTAGCAATGACTTCGTTTTCTTGACTTTGATATTGATATCTTAAAGACTGTCCAATTAAGACATACCTCATAATTATACATAAATACATCGCGCACCCACTAGTGTCGTCTGAAAGAAGTACGCTGTACTTTATATACCTTGAAGTATTCAACAAGCAATCAGACTCTGTTACGAGATCCATAGCATCACTGCGCACTAATTTCTTTAACATGAATTCTTCGTGATTTGGTATTATTTTGGGATAATTTTGTTGCTACCACATGGACAAACATTTATAACAAGTTAATTTGAATTACAGCAAGATTTTTTACGTAGTAATGATTTGAAATATGCGGACTAATTTACTTCCCCGTATGGTCATATTGGATTAAGTGCGTCAATCGGCTGCTTGTTGCATACTTCTAGGTTTATTGAGTGTAGGATGATTTGACCCTACATGACATTTGACCTAGCTCACATATGGTGCGCATGTGTGGCTATACCTAGGACCATCGTGTTCAAGTCTCATGAAAATCCGATAAGTAGGAAAATATGAATTTTCTGACATATGTTACAATTTTGACCAAAGAAAGTCATTGCCCACTGACCCCTTGATGAACTTTGACCTCGATCTTGTTTGCAACCATTCAATCTTTAGAGTCCAACTACCTTGTTTGGTTGTTGTTCGATTCCACCAACGTAATTCAGGTATCTATCATTTAAATTCACTGAACTGGGCTAAGATTATATGCGGTAATTGACAAGTTTAGGCAAATTATACAATGTCAAGTATGTATACCTAAACCCAAAGAAATTATGAGCAATTTGCAACTAAACAACGATTTGACCAAGTGTTAAGAGCAAGAGTTTCGTAAGACAGAGATTGTGGGTTCGAGACCCGGGCGCGCAGTTCATGTCTCCCCAGTGGCGTACCTGCCTTCTTCGGTCAGCGGGGGCAAGCGATTCCTCGGAAAAATGGTGCGGATAAATGATGAATTTTTTTAAATGCGCGAGAAAAAAATTCGGCAAAGTCAGTTAAAAACAGAAGTTAGCATCTATGGACAAGGGAAGGAGCAAGTGACATTATTCAAAACAAAACGGTGTGATGTTTTCTGTAACGCGCGCGTAATAAGGCTTATTTCAAAATCTTGTGATTCTTACAATATTTTTATTTTGTCATGTTAGATTAGGTCTATATCATATTATAATATAACATTTTGGAATTTTGGGATGAAATTTCCGTCAGTAACTGAAAGTTAGGGCAAGTGTTGAATCTATTGGGCCAACAATGTTCACCGTTTTGTAACTGTAAGTATATTCGGCAAGGGGTCAAAGAGGAGAACCCCTTAGTGACAATTCTTACCTAAAAGCGGTGCTGCCTTCGCCTGGTTTGGGGCGATAATACCATCAGCAACCAGTGACGTGTTTAGTCTGTATGTATCCTGGAGGTGTAATATGGACCTGGCTGAACTATCATAGTCTTCAACTGAAGGGTAGAAATCAGACTCCTCCATTGATGACATTGCTGCTGAGTAGGCTATAACAAAGACGTAAACGGGTAGCAAATAGTAGTGGTTAACTTTGGAGCTACTGTATAACGACATTAGAGGAATGTTCTTAAATTCATGAACTACGAGTATTTGCTCTTGCAAATTGTATCAATAGAGGCCTTTTTATCGATTGCCATCAACAAATGATTCTGAATGATGACCTAAGCTTCTCCCGTTGCGTACAATCAATTCATCAAAACATTACTCTGACATGAACTAGCCTACCAATATCGGTGCATTGTTCTTATGAGTAAGACAACATTCTTTACCTTCGGTAAGTTGAGCGCTTGTTTGAGTCACGTGGTATTTCACACCCAACCATTGTCCTCTCATCCTGCGTAGCATTTGAAATATATTGACTGGATTGCTGAGGTATTCTGTGGCATCTTTTGTAGCTTCGTGCCTCTCAACAGAAATCTGATTAATAAGACTTAATAGAAAATATAGATACATATTATAATTTAGTGATATGTGACACCTCTTAGTTGCAATCAGTTACTGCAGCAATCCCTGAACATTTGGTTCCAGGTTGAGGTCACAGCTATCGGTGCGGTAATAAATTGCATCATTGCGTAAATACCATACATGTAACGAATTAATTTTCTCTTAACTTTGAATCAACTTTTGGAGCCACCTACATATGAAAATCAGAGAACATTTTAAAGCGTTTTCAAATTGAATAGTTTTCCAATTCTACAAATTTAGCCATGAAATTTTGAATTCTGTCTGCCACAAATTTTGCTAATATTTCAAAAAAGAAAACACTTTAAAATAGATCCCATTCAATATGCTAGGCTTGAAATAAAATGCACACGCTGTATGTGCGTCAATTGGAGATCGGGCCAAACACCGAAAGCATCCGAAGGTACAATAACTCTGCTCCATGAGCAACATAAAACAAGATGGCGACATCTAAAATTTTCTTGATCCGCAATCAACTGCAGAAATCCGTTTAATCTACGTGATCTAAATGCATCTAGATGTGCGAAATACATTCCTCGTGTGGAGAGCCCCGCTACATAATGTGATGACTAACACCGAAATGGGGGACTTCTTCCATCTGTTACATAATTTTCTAAGCTTTAAAATGACACCTTATTGTTGAAATTGATCACGGCGATTAAATTTTACAAGAGAAAATGTTCTTAAAATTCTTATTTTTTTCTTTATTTTTTGCTGCCTATTTTCATATGTTTCTTGAAAAGTGTTCTGTCGCAAAGTCATCCTTTTCGGGGTGAGGCATCACAATTGATCTGTTATTCTTACGAGTTGATTTCGTTCAATCTCTTATACTCCCTGGAGACATATTCAGTTGCTGCTCTCATCATGTTGTCTTCTAATTTCAAAACTTGAACTAGTTTGGCGGTCGATTCCAACATGTCCGCTGACGTCGTGACAACTATGACAGTAATGCTTATCAACCATAGTGGAATGGCAAATGTGGTATGTAACATTTCTGCTTGGTTTCATCTAAAAATGTTCAAGAAAGGAAAAATGGTGTTATTTATGTTCAGCATGATCAGTGCTTGAACCTTTGAATCTCACGTTTAAGGGTGCTAGATGACCACTGCTTGCCAGCAGGGCACTTTGATTTGATTAAAACAGATTCAACAGTAGATAAAGTAAACTCACTGAAGAATAGACTAGAAAAAGAGTTTATTACCAAACTTGAGGAGGACAAATATGACGTAACATCTAATTGTTGGCTGTCCAGCCCGTATGAGCATGTCAACGACCTTTTTGCCTCAAATCGTTTTTTGGCCGGCACCAACTCAATTTTTGACCGATTTCTTTGAAAAATGTATCAAATTGTTCAGGAGCTCAAGCTGCATTCATAGCATTCATAGCGCCAGTACTCTCTGTGATCTGAAACATTGACATTTTTTTCACCCTGTATAGCCCACCACTTGTTTTAACAGTGTTATATATTTGTTACACTCCCTTTAAATCTCGCCAATAAGTCTCTGAAAAGGTTCATCACTAAAAACAATACATAAGACTTAAAAGTAAGTCTTTCCATTTTAGAGAGTAACCTTAACCGTATAAAATCACAAAAAATCACAATCCACGTACGTAGGAAAATCGCCTAAGTCCATGGTCGCGAAATCGCTGCCATGGCAACGCGTGCTCGGTGGCTTGACATAGTGACAGTTAGGTTGGGAAGTGAGAGGTCCCGGGTTCGATTCCAGGTGGAAACCCGCCATATTTAACGTGCAGATTTCCGAGGAGATTAAATTTAAACGGAGAATTGCTCAGTACGGCTAGGGTTAATAACGACTTCTCAATGAGTTTCCTAGTGACTTCTTCAGATCTATTACTCTTAGGCTTCAGCCTAGATTCTTTATTTCTCGTTTGACATCACAAAATTGTCCGTAACTCAAGCATGCTTCATGTGATTTCAACCAAACTTGGTAAGAAGGAAACGAGGGTCATGTTTTTGTGGCAACAAGCCGCAGCGGTGACGAACTTTGTACAATGTTGACCAAAATTAGTCAGAAGGTGTGTCTTGTGATTATCTACAAAAGTTATTATATGGCTTTACCGTAAAATCTACGTAGGGGTCACAGTGATCAATAAGGGGTCATTTACAAAAAGGGTTTCAGCGGTGACGAGCTTCGTACAATCTCGACGAAACTTATTAGGTTTGTCTTGTGGTTGGATACAAAACTTATAACATGGCATTACCTCAAAATTTACGTAGGGGTCACAGTGATCAATTCAGTTAAGTTGGATGAAATCCCGCCTTACAATAGGCGCACCCCTAAAAAGGGTTGTTTGGTCGAGAAATATAAACAAATACATGCACCAGAAGAGACATCAAAACAAAACTAAGCTAAAGCTAATTCTACGTCACAAAAAACATAGCTGGAAGCGTCATAAGCAAAAAAGTGAAGCTACAATGACAAAATGTGACAATTCTAAGATGCAGTTCCAAATCTAGGTTTTAACAGAAAAAAAGCTTAAAATGACTTCACACCACCGTAAGTCTCTTCCTCAGCCAGTGCAGGGCAAAGCAGAATCTTCTTGCAGCACTTTCAATCTCATCAATTTGGGCAGCATTTGGAAGATACGGCAAAACACCATCAGCTGTACAGTCCATTATAAGCTGGACCAACACATTTTAATGTAAGGGTTAATTTTTTCATTTTGTCATTTAACTTCATATCTTTAATAGTAGGTGAAGGTTAATTCGGTAACCATGCATTTATAAGTTCATTACTTACAAATACATTTGTGTCAATTGCCGTATATTTTGAAATGGGGTAAGTATGGAAGCATAAAGGTGCCATTCCATTTGTCAAGATAACCAGATAGTTTTCTTAACATGACGACATAAACTTACAAGAGTGACAACATTTTAACTGAAAAATGTTTTATTTATTTATTTATGGTATACAAAGAGCCAGCAAGCAGCAAAGAGCTGAAAGTGCTGGCGTTTACAGCAAACAAAGTTCAATAAATACAGATTCACAAGCACTTTCACAAAATTACAAATTACAACAAAAGCAAATTACTTGGGCTAAGAGGCGTTTAGTTTGTCTATGACAAATGGAATTGTGGAGTTGAGATACCTGCTTGTTTTGCAAAGTGGTTTCTGAAATTTGTTGATGCGACGGAGGCTATGAGTGTTAGCACGATATTCTGGAAGCATATGACGGTGTTTTTCCGAGTTGAGGATACCCTGACCAAATTTCAAGATGAGCTCTTCCCTACGATCAGTGAGGCTAGTGATGCTGAGTTCATACAATGCATCCTCGTAATGCAGATATTTATTCCGAAGGATAATCTTGCACGCTCGTTTTTGGATCTTCTCAATTTGGGAGTTTTGGTGTTGTGTGAGAGCTGGGTGCCACACGGCACAAGAATATTCGAGAATGGGGCGGATATAAGTTTGAAAGATGGTCAGCATATCCTCTTCTGGTGCAGAATATCTACGTAAAACATACAACATAAATAAACGCCTCCCTGCCCGGGATATCATGTTTTTGACTTGTATGTCCCATCCAAGGTTATTTTTGATTTCTAGGCCAAGTAATTTCATATGCTCAACCACTTGCAAAACCTCGCCACCAAGAGAAAGCTGTGGGAGTTGGACAGGATTCTTCAAAAAATTAACATGTAAAACATGGCATTGAGATGGTTTTGGCAACATGTCATTAATTTTACACCAATCATCCAAGGCATTCAAGTGATACTGGAGTTGATGAGAACCTGTTTTTGTGTTAGTAATTTGACGTCACGACCAAATGTTTGGTAGCGAAAATTTTGTTTTGGAGGCCGAGTATGTTTTCGGCCTAACTTGTTTATTTGGTATAAATAGTTAATAATGACAAACTGAATTGTATTACAATTTGCCCTGGTTTTAAGTGCACAGTACATGTTACAAAATTTGATGAGTTTGATGCATAGTCGGAAGACAATTATGGTTTGCTTTAGTTTGAGCTGAGAGAGATGCGCGTGCGATAAGACAAAATGAAATGACGTACGTTAAAGGACTGCAGTAATAAAGCGCAGAAAAATAATAATAGACCCATGTCCTTTCTTTAAAGTTATAAAGCATAGGTTAGGAATCTAAAAAAATAGTCTAGAAAAAAAATCCAAATCCTATATGAAATAATTTTTTCATAAAAACGGCAATAATTTTTTAACAAATCTTGCATAGACTTATGTACAAATTAAATTCCGGTTATCTTGGTAAAGCATATTAGTGATTTTCATCCTACCTATCTAATAGGTTTCAATCAGTCTGCGTTGGCGACGTGTTGTCAGATCCAGTTCATTTGAGGTGTAGGAGTACCCAAAGATCTGTCCCCGGTCCACTTGCCTTCACTCTCTTCAGTGCACCACTTCAATCCATCATCCATTCGCATGGCATTAAGTGTGTTGTATACGCAGATGATACTCAGTTGTATGTTCTATTTACCATGTTTACGTCAGATAATCGTCAGCAAGCAATTCACAAGTTGGAAGCTTACATCAGAGACATTTGTTCTTGGTGCAAACAAAATAAATTGGCTTTGAACGACAACAAAACGGAGTAAGTACAGCAATTCTTCGTGGCAATCTGCTATTGAAATTGGCGGCACGATAATCCATCCGTCGCTGAAATCCCGTAACCTTGGCGTCATTATGGACTCGTTTCTTGACATGCATTCTCATGTCGATAATCTCTGCAGGGATGCTATGATGGGCATCTATAAAATTGGCAAACTGCAACGTTACCTTCCCAAGGATGCTACTGTGAAGTTGATCCATGCATTTGTGACATCACAGTGTGACATTCCTGCAACTCACGTATGTATGGGTTACCAGAATGTGCCATAGTGAAAGTGCAACGAGTTCAAAATACCGCAGCAAGACTTGTCTTACGTATCCCGCGTTATGAGCATATAACATTATCATTGGAGGAACTCCATTGGCTCCCTGTAAGACAACGAATTGCATACAAAGTCCTGCTTTTTACGTATAAAGCACTACACGGTATGGCACCTGGGTTTATCACAAACCTAATACAGCGTTACGTACCTGTCAGAGAATTACGTCGGAGAATTATTGTCGCCTGGTGGTTAGGAGAACCTCGACAAAGACCTATGGAGATAGATCATATGTATCCGTCGCCGCCAAATTATGGAATGATCTTCCAATTACCATCCGTCAATCACTGTCTTTAAGTATCTTTAAGTCGCATCTCAAAACTCATTTGTTTAAGGAGAGTTACCTGTGATTTTTGATTTTACCACTTCTGCATCTTGTTTGCATTTGCCCTATGTAATGATTAAGGGTGACGTGCTGGTAACCTCTCCCCTTAATCACAGGGTAATATTATTCTTGCTTATGTGCAATACCTTTGCGCTGGTCACATTATCACATGCGTAGATATAATATTTTAATTATAGACTGAGGGTGATGTGCTAGTAACCTCTCCCCTCAGTTCGTTGAATTGTTATCATCTTATTTTGTGATTTATGACATCGGAATTCAACTTCATTTTCGCCTGTCTTAACCTTCATCCCAGATGCAATACCTTTTGCTGGTTATTCTACATATACATTCTATTATATCATTTTTAATTTACAGACTGAGGGTGACGTGCTAGTAACCTCTCCCCTCAGTCCTCAACTGATCTTCATTGTTTAGTGTTTTATGCCATTGGAGTTTCATCGTCGGCATTCGTCTGTATTTAAATGTGTGTCATTTGGCATTTTTAATTTTATATTGACTAGAGTGACGTGCTGGTAACCTCTCCTCAGAGTCAAAATTTTGTGCCAGCACCACCGTATTATCTTCTCTGAAAATTTCTCTGACAGTTTCATTCTTGCCAAGAAGACTTGTTATATGTATTTTTTTAAATATCTTGCTTTTAACCGACATTGAATTCCTGT
>JXSR01S005437.1:31087-46500 GCA_000969725.1 Ophiothrix spiculata | reverse complement strand
ATTTATGAATCGTATAAACAAAGCAAGTCTGATACGTTTGCAAACATTCTGTCTCTATGCAACCGTATCTAAGACCTGAATGTATTATGATAGGGCGGGCATGTTTTGAGCGAGTTAAAAATTGGTATGTTTGGAGACGGCGAGTAAAAATGGTAAGTTACTCCCATGAAGTTACAGAAACACCATTGAGTCTTGCAGGCAAATTACTTCAAAGTTATTTTGGCATGTAAAAACAACTCCTGTGATAATATCACGATCAATTTTACCCATTTCATTTGTTTATCTTTAAATTCACGTGACTTAAAATGAAAATGAATAAACCTGTGTATGTATAAGTGAAGTGTAAAATTGGATTAATACAAATTTGACACGTCTTGTTCATCTAAGGGGTGTTGCCCCCAAATGCAAAACAAAGTAACCTCGGGCATCCAAGTAATTGTTTTTACATCCTTCAAGGTCATATTTTTGTCGGGGACCCACCCTAGGTGAGTCGGGTAAGCCGTCAGAATCTGTGGACAGAGGACCACCCTCGTCATAGAAAACTCAAAAATATATGCATGCTATATGAAGCTTAAACTTACAGAACATGTTAGAATTACCATTTTATTTATCTATTTAATATCAAACAAACAACAACTAATTTTCATGATGTTGGTATCAATGGGAAGAGGAGAGCCTACCCTATACTATGGTATAAAACAACAGAACACAAGTCAATTTCATTTTCACAGGGCGGGTATTTACCACCCGCCCCCTCTTCTTAGATAAAGACAACATTTCGTATAAGGTAAGTTGTTCTCATTTTTTAGTTCCCCATATTTTAACTCGCTGCGTGAAAATATATAATCAGACAATCGATCGAGTCATTCAAGCTAATATATCATCACACTAATAAAATAATTGTCCATCTAATATTTTGAGTTGCGATTTTGGTATAGATCAGCTATTTGGATTAAGGGACACCTGTCGTGAGTAATTAAAATGTATATGTATATGGCCGTGAACATGCCCTGCGAAGTCAAAACAAATATAATGCATAACTCAAAATCTGCGAATTATTTATAAATATGTAAACATATCCATTATTTTTGCTCTGTACACTCTCAAATGAAAAAAAAAAGTGAATGATCACTTTTTCTTGAAGTAAATTTTGTTTCACTTGAACAGAGTAACATTTCACTCTTTTTGAGTTGAATCGAACGGAATGAAATGTCACTCTTTTAGGAGTTATTCTTCACTCTTTGTTAGATTTAAAATTGCTACACTTTTAGATTGGTCACTGCCGCCACTATTTTAAAGATTGGTCACTGACACTAGAAGAGTGGTGCCGGTGAGTGACTATTCCTTAAAAGATTGGCAGTTTAAAAGAGTTAAGTATATCTTTTCGAGTAAAAGCACGTTCGATTTCAAACGAAAAGACCGAAATGCAATCATTTTCGACTGAAACAAAATTCACTCCCAGAAAGAGTGGCTGTTCACTCTTTTCATTTTTAGAGTGTATCATCAAGTTATTAAACATGACATGTTCAAAAACTACGACAAATAAACTGTTTTTCTTAATTTTCTAAATTTTGTCGAAATATTAGATAGACAAATATTTTTGTAGTGTGACGATACATTTGTCTAACTATTTTTTGGGTCAGTGCTTCGATGCTTTGATTGTCTATAACAGTAAGGTCATTCGTTTTCGCTGTTAAATGTATATAGACTAGCATAAAGGCGTACATTTGGGCGCGTAATACAAACTCTGAAAGCACACATTTACATGCATGCTTGTAGTAAATTAAGAGTTTGCAACAAATTGTAACACGCAATACTGGCAAGTTGTTCTACAGATATTGAATAACAAGAGAACAGGATAGACACGACATCTTGCTAATGGAATATAACCGAAATACCTCCAATTTGTGTGCAACGGAAAGAGCTGATGTGAGTACAAAATATACCATAAAATTTTCGTTTGATATGTACTTAAATAGAACTCATTTTCGGACATGTTACTTATAAGGAACATGTTAAAAAAATGAGTTTAAAAGTTTAACCGTCCAAAAGTGCATGTTTGATTTTTACTCGTTGTTACCCACCTTTTCGATGGAAAAGACCTTGTTTTATCCATGTTAACTTACAGAAAATGAAACAAAAAACTATATGAATAGTTAATAGAGTAACATGGGAACTCTTTTCTATTCAAATAATTAATTTTGACTATAGCTAAGTCGTTTTTTGGCAAATTTCCACAACAAAAAATTCGAATGTAAACTGACATACCTTGACCGTCATTGTCAATGTCTTTCCGTATGTTTAATGGTACCATGAATGATCAAAAAGATACATAATTCCATTATCAAACATTGATATTCAACCTGCCAAAAGTTTAATGAAATCGAATTATGATGTTTCGGCAAAAAGGCGGTAACTTTTTCAAAGTAGTCTTTTGATGCAATTTTGACCTTTATCATGGGCGTGAAATCATTAGTAATGGTTCATGTATAAACTAGAGACTCTATTCCATATGTACACTAAAAAAATCGTGACGATCGGATAAATGTAAGTAGGCAAAAACTTGTAGTGAACTTGACGTTCAGCAAAGCGAGACGTAATTTGGGCTCGTACCCTTAACATATCTACCTTTTGCTGTACCGTGTCACCAATGTGTGATTAATGAATAAGATTTTATCTAACTTGGATCAGTGTATACTTCTTTTTGAGTTACCAAATATTTCGTGTAACAAGTCTTTGTTATCTTATAATCAATTATATAATTCCAATGCATCTTCTAATCAATAACGGGTGCTTGGTGTTTTAAACCATCAAGGATTTTACACCAATTAATCCTTAATGTGGTGTATTGATTTTTCATTACCAAATCTCCGTTATTATTAGAAAACACTGGAACACTGGACTTTAGATTATAAAATAAGAAAGACTTGTTGCACCAAATATTTTGTAGCTCATAAGAAGTATAAACTGACCCTGTGAGATATAGAATAAAATGCATTTTTAAATTAAAAAAAAACAGAAGGAAGGATGGTTATAACAAAATCGCAAGTGTAGCAAGAATGAAAAACCAATGCCAAAATAGGTAATATTTGCAAGAATTTTTGTTGTTGTTGTTGTTGTTGTTGTTTTGGGAGGGGGCCAAAACGGTCATTTTATTGCAAAAGAGGTACTAAGGACCCCATCTAGAAGGACGCTCTGCTCGTTTTGCTCGCGACTCTTTATATTTTATCTGCTCTTATTGCCAAACCCTGCCTACGATGATGATTTGATGGGATACTAGTCCTTTTGAATAGTATCTTGATGTTGCGGAGAAAAAATGAAAGCACTAATACTCACGGGTACTCCTATATCATGTATATGTCGGTGGTGTCATTCAGTCCCCCATTCAGTAGCCCATATTTTTAAACAACAGATCTCAATCCCGTTAATTTTTTCCACATCTCGTTTATTCATTAGTTTATTTTTCTGACTAAATGCCTCTTTTTTTGCCCTAATGTTCTTCATTTCTATCTTGGACACAATTAAAATACATATTATACTAGTATGTATTTGTAAAAACGGCACTTACGACACCCACAGACCTGCGATTCTATCATTACACTGAATGATACCGTTTTTGACAGACTGATGTTCTTGATTTGATGCAAAAGTACTGTACAACATGCCAGTCATTCTTGAATTTGAGAGCTCAAGGGCATATACCATGTAAATAGAGAAACTAAAAACAGTGTAAGAACTTCAAATATGTGTGTAATATTGAAACACACTAACAAAATAAAACAACACATAAATCAATACCTACCACTTGAAAGAAATATAAGCACATCCAGCGTGTACAGACATTTTAACTCCATATTTGAACTAACTGCAAAGTTAATGAAATATATGCCAATACATGAATAAGAACACAACAAATTACCACTACAAATTAATATGATCATGATCCGACAGATGTTTGGAGCGTAAATAATTTGAAACGTGATCATTTGTCTATTTTTGAACAGTTCATCATAGTTGTCGTTTGGAACAGTAATTGACCTTGCCTTTGTCTTATAATAATTAGAATGACCATTGTTTTATATGACATGCTTTTATTGTATGCAGCAATGTTACCATGACAGTAATAATAAAAGCGTAATATTGGTTACAAAACTAGGACAAGTAATTTATATCATATTATTATATTTAACACTTAAGTGCATAAGGTGGGGTGGGGTGGGGGGGGGCATATGGACCCTGTATTTTGTTTTTCGCGCGAAGCGCAAAAACACAACATAACCCAGTATAGCTGTTTTATGTAATTGTCAAGGTAGGGGTTACGCATGCTTTGGTGCAAAACAAATTCAAATCGGTCGTGTCGATTTTGAGATAATTAGCATAAACTTGTAAAATGATGGCGCTGTTCGAATTTTGTTTTGTCTCTAAAACCGAAACGAAACAGGGTTTTTTTTTAATTTTTATTTCAGCAATGTATTTGTAATTATAATCTGCTATTATGAGCCAAATTTCATTGACAAATTCCTTTGGGAAAATAGATTTCAAATTTTTGGCGGGAAATTTTTCGGAAAAAAATTAAAATTAGATATCTGGCCGCCATTTTGAAACGGAATGACGGATTTTTAATTTTGTTTATTTAATATGAATTTAATTGAGTTGGTGTATCACTGTGTACAGTTTTAAAGAAATATAATGTAGTGAACATTATTTTTTAAGCGTTCAAAATTCAGGGTCCATATGGACCCACCCCCTTGTGCACTAACGGGATTCTAACACACCTTATGCACTTAAGTGTTAATATGTGATGACTCACACCGATAGTGGGAACTTTGGTTCCGACATCAAAATTGAGTTTTTGGCATCATGTGAAAGCTAAGAGTTTCACAAGTAATTTGGTACCTCAAAAATTCGATACAAAAATCCGTTCCGAAGATATGGCTGTTTTAGTAAGAGCGTGTTGATCACTTTTCAAAAATTGCAATTGGAGAAAACAGGCTTTAAGATTTGGGTTCGTGAAACAATCAATTTTATTGATTACTATTCAACTATACACAAAATCTCCTTAGCAACGGGTACTTAGGAGCACTCAATCATCATCAAATTTGACACAGACATTGTCAATATACATATCTTTAATCATATACCTAGGACAGTCGGTCAGAGAAGTGAAAATTTGAGCTGAGAAAACGGCCTGTTTTCGAGGATGTTTTTCTTCCGATCACAAAATTGCGAAAAGGAGATAAACACGGTGTTAGAAAATTGTCATAAAATCATCTTTTTTCAAAACGGCATGGTTGTAGACAAGGAGGAAGAGGAGTGGAAAAAACTTTTGTTCAACCCACACGGTAACCGCATGGGAGTATCATTAAATGTTAGTATGGACCCCTAGGATCACCCAATAGGGGGTAGTCGAAATTCTAATCCCCTAGAACATTTGCTTTGGGGGCGCTGTCCAAATAGGCATAAATATGGTTAAAAATCCTAAAACTTTTGTTCAAACTACAGGGTAATTGCATGGGAGTATAATTAAAGTTGCTTAGGACCCTAATGATCACTTCTTGAAGGGTACTGGAAATTCAAATTTCCTAGAAGTTTGGCTTGAGGGCATTATCTAAATAGGCACAAATATGGTTAAAATTGCTAATCCCTTACAGATTAAGAACGGATCGTATTGTACTGAACAGTTTTATAGTTTTTAGCGATACCGTAGTAAATACAGAAACTAAAATGGTGAATAAGGTTTTAAAATAATACACGACCACAAATTATAAGCACGGTGTCTCTCGTGACATCTATGTCACTATAGGGAATAATAGCCTTGTTTTGTAAGAAAGGACCAGTAACAGCAATCATATTCCTTAAGTCAAATTATACGACAGCAATAATATTTTGTCGTAAAATTCAGAAACTTGCCACACGATTATATTCAAAAGGCCTAGAACGATTCAGCAAAATTACATTATTGTATATTATGATAAATTACATTCCATGAAGTTCATTGAATATTATTCATGGACTAGTTAAAATCCCCGGTTTCTATTTTTACACTGTTCGACTGACCATCATCAATAAAAAAAGGGAAGGATAAATAAGTATATTATTGGAATCAATTTAAACATAACAGCCAATCATATGTTTTCTTTACTACTAAGAAGAAAAAGGGTAACAAATATATAGTTTTAATAAATAAAGACTCTAGGTATGCATTAAAATTGTTACCAGAGGTTTCCCTTTGCTGCAAATGTTGGCTAAGATACTAAGAGGTAGTGTTGGAAGCAAGCTTATGACAATGATCACCCGAAGCACATATTTTTTTTCATTCATTAAATAGCAAGGACAGCAAAATATAAACAATGGGTTTCGGATAAAGTTATAAAACCCTTTTTGTCAAAATACAAAGTAAACATGAAGGCTTATAATCTTTGACATCAGTTTCAATGCAAGATGTGTGTTGGTTTGGGCCAGTTTTATATCCCGTTTTATATCCCATGCATAAACATGGTTCGGTACAGCTCATATCACTGGATCGGCACATACAGATGGCCCTAGAACAAAATGATTTGCAACCCATTGGGGTAAGTTCAACATGTCTCTTGAGTCATAAAGATTGGTTCGAGTGTTCCAGTTCGCAACTCCCATCCATTGATTGGTGACGAAAAATGGACTATGGTCTTGAAAGAGCCAAGATCAGAATCTGAGATTGAATGACAACCTTATCGCCGATATGACATACTTGCAATGCATGAAGAAGGTGCCATGTGCGATCAGATTCTTCATGATTTGAAACCAACAATGGGACTGTGCATGAACTTCCATGGCTATGCTGATCTACTTCGAGTCATTCTCAATCTTAGGTCATATCCGAGAACGAAGTTGCAACAAGGTTTTCCTTGTTCTTCGGACCAGGAATATATTGTGTCCATTACTTTGTGACTTGTGTCAATGAGATTTGTATCTTAACTTCTCTCGGGTAGCTCTTTCTGCGGCCTGTATAGATAGTTCGGGTCCAAATAGCTATCGCATACAGTGTTAGCTGGAGTCCGTCCTTCATATATTGAAGCATCACTATTTTTGTCTCCATCAATTTGAAATCCGATGTTTCCTAGTTTTAGGCAATAAGATACTATAAAGCGTATAATTACATTTGTGATTTTAATATTGTTTGAGCATGTTCAATTAAATAGAAATATCATAATATCGCATTACTTACCAGTAGAAAAATCTAGCGTATTGTTTGTCATTTTTTTTTTTTGGGGGGGGGAGGCATGTTGAGATAAAAAAAAATGTTACTGCTCTTTTTTAATTATGATTTATATCTACATAATATATATTATTTTGACAGCATTTATAATGAATAAAGTTAACTGCCTAAGAAACTTAAGCAAAATTTGCCTCCTTTTAAGATATTGGGCCATCACAAGAACGCCCTCTACGAGACACATGGTTCTTCACGGTGTGTTTTAAGTTTTGTAATTGCATCTACTAAGTGAAAGCGTAGAAAATAAAACAATAAGTTTCCAAAACACCTAAAATACGCGTTTCAATATTCATGGAAGCCATTTTGAGATGAAATCTCCAAATTATTACATTTTTAACCAACACATTGTTTCTTTACATTATTAGAAATAATAAGTGATAAAACATTCAATATTTTAAAATGTTTGTTTAGCAAAATTCACTTTATACAAAAGGGCTTGAAATTTAGAAAAATAAGCATTCATCTTAAAGAGCGCCCTCAAACTACACTTCTTGCATGAATAAATTTTGACTACCCACCTAGAAGTAAACTAGGGGGTCTATGCTAAGTACCAAAAGTGGTGTCATGCGGTTACCAGGTGGGTTGAACAAACTTGTTAAATAGGGCTTGTTGGAGATTCTCCTCTTCGTCTATAAACAGCGGTAGTTACTCGTGCATTACGAAACCCGGGAACTTGCACTAAGCCATCTGAGCAGACTTGACATCGTGAAGGTAAATATACACATTTCAACTCTCTCTTATGCGGTTCCCCAATTTGACATCAAAATGTTGTCAAATGCCACACTACCTTGATAAGAGTACACTGCTGTTTGTAGGTAGGCATGTCCATTAAATTTCATAAACTTTTAAAAACATTTGGAATGTCTTTCATTGGAAATATCATCAAATTTCATTTAAAATGAGGGGTCAACCATAATCCAATGTTTAAAATTAAGAAAGTTAAAGCGAAAAATGTGTTGTTTGAACTGACAGAAAAAAGTTACCCTAAAGCGTGGCAACACTCTACTGGGACTTAAAGCCCAATTGGGTGATTTAATTTTAACTTTTGTTGTTTTGAATTTTTTCACTTTAAATTTAGCCAATATACAAAATAGAATGTAAAATGGCACTTGAAAGTTTTTAAGACAATTAAAAATCAATTTCTATGCCAATTATAGCATTAAATGTTGCCAGTTTTGTCACCCAATTAAGCCACCCAAGCTCAATTGAAGAAAAACACCAAATTTGGTTGGAGCTTTTTCGTCAAGAGTTGTAATTTTTTTTCAAACATGAATGTCCCCATTGTATTAAACTGATATTGAATGGCTAAAGCTCTGAAGGAAGTGTTGTTTTGAAATGTTTTATTTCAAGTTTTTGCTGTTGAATTCGGAAGCATAAACTTAACAAAAAGTGACTCATATTTGCCCTCAAATTTCACTTTTTTAACTTTGACCATACAGCAAACAAATATAGTAGAGAAGTAAATCACTTTCTAAATTACAATAATCATGTGAAAGTAGTAACCTGAGTGATTGCAAAACTAAGAAATTTTGACTTGAATTGGCCATGTCACATTTGGGCTGTTATTAATGTAAAATTAGCTTATGCACACACTTGCAAATGGATGCCAACTTTATCAGAAAAAAGCGCCATCACCTCATTAGCCAATGAGGTTTCTTATTGAAGGGGACATTTATTCATTTTTAACCAAAATTTCATATTTTACATCACAAAAAGTTGTAAAAGCAGTACAAATAACTTAAATATATCGCATAATCAAGTTTTTAACCCAGTGTCAAAATTTAATTAGTTTTGGTTAAAATTTAATTTAATTCGAGCCCATTTATTGTTATTTTATGTTAATTCAGATTTGTGCAAAAATGGGGGCGCTATACAAATTTTAGATTATTGATTTTACTTGATTATCGCTTATATGGCTTGATTTGTGAAGATTTTGGTTGAAAACGATTAGTAAAATGTTTTTGATGTCAGATGCTTCATTTGCATATCTTATTTTGTTATTGCAGAACAGTATACCCCTCCTACATCTTAAAACAAGTTTTTATGAATATATATAGTCCCATCTATTTTGACACTTAGTGATAAAATGTCTCTATTTCTATAGGGTTCAAACAACAGTGAGTAAGTTCTACACCCATTGACACGTTTTATTATTAAAAACATATCTAATTAATTAACGATTTGTAGATGGTATTAGACTCTTATTAATTCCAAAAGTGGATTCTGCGAAACATTAACAAAATCAATCATAATTGTTTCAACCATTCTGCCCGCAGTAGGTTTGACAAAAAGCATTCATGAATAATTATTACATGGATATTAAAACTATAAAAAACAACATATAGACCAAATTAAGGTGCCTTTATTCTAGATTCCTTTTAGGGCTTTTCACTAGTCAAAACATATTATTCACTTGATCCAACATAGGATGTAATGATTCTTCGAGGTTTCAACAAGTGGGCTTATCATAGCTATTGTACAAATTCCAAGGCGTCATTCTAACTGAAAATGAAACATTAATCAATTGTTATCAATCATTTTCTGTTTTTTTAAAGTTTTAAGAAGTAGGTAAGAAGACAATTTGAGTGCAGTGCATTGATTGGAAGTACGATTGAGTAATAATAAGAGAGTATTTCAATCACTTGCTTTTACCCGATATGCTCTTAAGTTAGCAGCCTTTGGTCGTCACTTGTTTATATCCGATACACTTCTAAGTGTTTCCTATCGTTGGGCTAAGTAGTGCATTTTAGTCAAAAATCGACTTTCTATAACATAGTCTAAAAAACAAGAAAAGAACTGTTATTGACGTAAAGTGTAAGTTAAAATGAATTGAAAGAAAATGAAAAGACATTAAATAAATTGGAGTAGAGTGGAATAGAATCAAATGAAATGAAATACATTGAAATGACATTTAGTGGTGCAGATTGGTGAAACCTATGTTCAAATCGGGGTACAAGTATGAAATTCGGCACAAATATAGAGAATAACTTACTAAACAATTCTGGATATAGACCCAAAAATAATTTTTCCAATATGGCCGCCAAATCCAAAATGGCCGCCAAAATGTCCAAAAAATTAAAAAAATCTGGATTTTGTTCTATTGAAGCATTATAGAGCCACTCTTTGGCTTTAAATTTATATTACAATATCAGAACATTCATATTTTCTATCATGCATGGTTATAAGTGTTGTCATTTTTTCCAATATGGCTGCCAAATCCAAAATGGCCGCCAAAATTTGAAAAAAAAAATACAACCAGTTTGGAAGCAATTTAGAGCAACTATTTGGCCTTAAATTTATATTTCAATATTTATTTTTTCTAACCTGAATGGTTATCACTGTTATAAAAATTTCAAACATGGCCGCCATAGTGAATATAGAATAAACAAGCAATTGACAGAAGCATAGCGCAATAATTCTACTTAAGGCTACAGTCCCTATTAAAACGTCTCGCTCGGCTGTATGTCATGTTTACTGCAAGGTTTTACCTACTTACACCTATCAGAATTACACAATTTTTGGCATACATATTGAATAGAGTCTGTAGTTTATATATGAAATTTTACTAGTGATTTCACGTCCATTATCAAGGTCAAAATGACGCCAAAAGACTACTTCAAAAAAGTTGACCTTTTTTTCGCCTAAACCTCATAATTTCATGATGTTCGGAAAATTCGACTGGTTTCAAATTTTGACAGATTGTAGGTTTGATACTTCTTATTGAATTACAAACAATATTTTATGATTATGCTGATTTGATTTTGAATGATAATGTAACAAACCCGGGTTGTTTTGCCCTTAAGGGTACGAATCCATATGCTCAGGAAAATGTGAATCCTAACTATTTTTCAATGATGAAAAGATAAATAGTTTCCACTGCCTTTGACTTGAACCATGGTTTATGGCGTGGGTTAGTCATGCATTACGAAGCGAGAGATCTACCGCTAAGCTATCAAGGTAGCGTTGAGATTGTGAACTAAAATCTAAAACATAAACATTAGAATGCCGTATTTTTCATTTGTTTACATAAAAATTGCAATTTTTTCCTCATTGGAATGCTCAATTTGTAAGTAAATTATGCGAATGCATATATCAGACAAAATGTAGATAATGTAGATACTTAAAACAGGCACAATTCACAGGGCAAACAGTAGTGCAACTCAGAGTCGTAATTCAAGTCCCAATTTTCGGGCAAAACAACCCAGATTTGTTACATTATCATTCAAAATCAACTCATTCTCATTTGATGCAGTCTTTAGTTGTGGGCAACTAAAGAGAAGCTACTTGTTTCTTTTCACTGGACGGAAGCTTAGTTCAGTGAAAAGAAATAAGTTGCATGTCTTTTCTCTCGACTATATCCTACGAGATGGAAACATCGATGATTTCTTCTCCAACAAGAATTATGCCTACCCACATTCACTCTCTAAGTTTGGGGTCTTACGCATGCAGGAATCGCATGCCATGAATCAGTTAGAGACTGCCCTAGCTGAAGTTGATGATAAATTTATCAACGGTGCAGCAATTAATCCTGAAACAAGACGCAGATAAAACGTTCCACGAGTATGCTGAAAAAGTTTACTTTAAGCATTCATTGAGTCCCAGTTACGGAATACCAAGTGAGTCGCTGAATGTCATTTGGGATGAATATCTTGCCGATAGTTTGAAGTCAATGACAAGACAACATCGAGGAAAGGGACGGAACACAAAGAGGGGTTGGGCCAAATGTCAAGATTCCTGACAACTGGGCTGAATTTCTACGAATAGATGAAAACAAAACATAACTGTTTGCCTTAATCCTTGCTGAAAAAGCTACCACGATCAAAAGTGATCAACAAGAGGTGTACTCTACAGCTGGCAAGTTGGTGCTGTGCAATTCAGACAGAAGACACAGAGACCTAACAACCATGTTTACATGAAGAAGCCAACACAAGCCTGTTGTTGCATGTTGCAGACGCTTCTATGCATGGGTACAAAAGAGTGATGGTTCGTACGATGGATACAGATGTACATGTACTTGTGTTATCAATAGTGCTCTTTCCAAGATAAGCAGAACTATGAGCCTTAATAATTTATATGGGTGGCATTTGGAACAGGAATACATTACCGATTATACCAGCCCATACCATAGCAAATTCACCAGGCACAGGAAAGGCCCAGTCACTACTAATGCTTCATGTATCCACTGGTTGTGACCAGACATCCTTCTTCCTACAAAAAGGAAAGAAAACAGCTTGGGACACCATGAGAATTTATCCAGAAGTTGTCCGAACATTTGTAGCATTAGGAAACCCTGTGACACAAGAGACATTGAACAATAGCTAACAATCACATGCCAACACTTGAAAAATATGTGATTATGGTTAAATGATAAGACAAGCACAATCAAAAAGTTAACAATGCTCGAAAAGAATTGTTCACCGAGAAGGGAAGGTCCATTGACCTTATACGACCTACATATGCAACTCTTTATCAGCATGCAAAGCGAGCTGTGTATCAAGCTGGCTATGTCTGGTGACAAACATTGCTTCATGCACCTGAACTGCCAAATCCAAGTGCATGGGGTTAGGAGCTGTTGGGAGAAGCACACAAAGAGGAAAGTTGCATGTGTGGGAATCTGTTTGGTCTGAATTACCTGAAGCGTCAACGATATGCCAAGAACTTCTCAAATGCGGGTGCAAGCCTGTTGATGCCAACGTGTACAACTTATTTATGGCAAGTGGTGTCCTCTGTATATATGGGGGGGGGGGGGGGGGTTCCATGTTTAGGATTCCAATGCAAAATTCTGATACAGGCTCTTACTTGCTTCTGTTACAGTGGCCTGCAAAACAGTTTCTTCTCTCTCTGATTATTTGAGAGATATTTGGTAGATCTCCATACAGTTCTGTGTTGTTTTTATGCTGTTTCCAGTAAATGTTGTAGATCATTTGCAGCATCCTTGTGTAGCAACCATCAAGGCCCTTTTCAGCTTTCCTGGTGATTGTCCATACTTCACATCCATAAAGAAGGACTGATTCGACTGTGGCTGCGAAGATGCAGTAGGCTTACATCAACTTGAGACATTACAGAGCTGACTTCCAGATCTTAGTTAGCTTGTTACATGCTTTACCGGCAGCTGCTTTTTGTACTTTTATATTCTGTTCTGTGCTTGACATCCACGCACCAAGATATTTAAAATCCTGTACTTCCTCAATGCTGGAGCTCCATCCCTTGTCTTGATAGCGTCTGTCTGTTTTTTTATTGTAGGCCATGTATTTGTCTTTTTGGTCTTGATTTTTGTTCCTACATATGATACAGATTTTTCTACCCGGTGGAGAAGATTTTGCACTTGATGAATCTTCTCCGACATTGGTTATGTACTGGTGGGTTATGTCATCTGCAATGTCAGTTAGCACTTTTGGGCCAACTCTCCTACTTTGCTCCTTACTGGTTGGAAACCAAGTTCCTCTTCGCATAGTCTAGGACAATCGCAAAATATATGGTGCTAGAGATTCTCCCTGTAGTACTCCGGTTAAAATATTGAAAGCCTCCGTCTCTCCATCAGGTGTTATCACTTTTGCCTTAGCGCCTTCATACATGATCCCAACAGTATCAACAGTCTCTTTAGGATTCCATAGGCCCTGAGAATCGACAACATTTTGCCATGGTGGATAGTGTCGAATTCCTTCTTGAAATCAATGAAAGTGATAATAGCAGGCAAGTTGTTCAGCTTTCAGTTTCACACCTTCGATGATAAGTTTTAAGGCTAGAATTTGGCTGACTGTGGTTCTCACTTCCCTGAAGCTATTCTGGTTTGCTCTGAGATAAATGATCAACGTTCTGGTCTTATTCTGTTCAGCATGTGCAAAGGAAACTGTAAATGCTTTAAAGAAGTCTTGTAAGGCAAAAACAAAAAACAAAGTTTGTTTCCCGTGCGCCGCGCGCATTTCGTTTTGGCGTCATTATTTGCGCATTTCACTTTTTTATTTGATATTTTAGAAAACGGAAATCAAAAAAAGCCAATTTGATAAAAAGAACGGGGAAAATTGCAAAATTTTTACTAAAGAAGTGTTTTCTTTTCAACAAAAAATTGAAACCGGACAGGTTTCTTACTGAAAAAATCATCAACCATGTGAATTTTCAATCAAAATTTGCCTTAGCACCTCTTGAACAATATAAAAAGAAAAGAAAACAAAATAAAATAAAAAACCGCATTTCGCATTTAGGTTTTTTGACCACCGACAGGAAACAAACTTGTTTGTTTTTTTATGCCTAATGCACATCATGTTGTAAATGCCATGGTAACTTTGAACGTTCATGAGTTAAAGACACCAGATAACCATGTATAGGTATAGGTAGCTGAAGAAATTTACTCCATCATCACAAGTGGCAACAAGCAAAATTTAAATTATTCACATATTATTATTTTATGCTTGTGTTTGATATGGTTGTATTTGATATATTTTGGCAGCCATTTTGAATAAATGGTAGCCATTTTCTTTCAGTTAGCAAGTGAGATTTTGCATGAAGGGGTTATAAGATAGTTTAATGTTTAATTTATCATTACATGACAGAAAGTTATTGTGCTGCAGATTTTTATTAGTTTTATTAAAAAATCTAAATTTTGGAGGCCATTTTGGATTTTTGGCGGCCATTTTGGATTTTTTGGAAGCCATTTCGTTAGTAAACATGTTAGAAATAGCTTGAGGAATGTCTTAGATAATTCATCTCAACATTAAAAGTGAAACAAAGTTTAAATATCTTTATTTTATATTATCTTAGGCTTGTATTCATTGAAATGTATATTTTGGCGGCCATTTTGAATTTTTGGCGGCCATATTGGAAAATTATTTTTGGGTCTATATCCAGAAATGATCAGGAAGTCAAACTCTACATCTGTGCCAATTTTCACACTTGTACCCAAAATGTAACAATCTTGCCTATATGCTTCACCAATCTGCACCACTAATTAGCATAAATGCTGAAGTACATACGTGGGCTGATCTGACAAAATGAGAGGAAAGTCGCAAATCTTCATTTTGAATAAATTGCATCTGAAGTAAAAATAGGGTGAAAAAGTCAAATTTTTTTTGACATAAAACGCCTTCATCCATAAGTGTTTACCTATACCTAAAGTTTTGAAGGTCAACTTTGTCGGGAAGTGGAATTGTTCAGGTTAATT